>JANAVB010036419.1:7635590-7858217 GCA_029216955.1 Iris pallida | reverse complement strand
GTTAGGCCTCTTTGGTTTGCGAAGGAGGAAAAAGAAAGTAAATTAATTCTTTATTCTTTTCTTTTCTTGAGAAAATTATAGTTTCGATTAATTTTTTTCTTTTCGTGTGTTTGGAAATATCAGGAATATTTAGAATACATCTTTTGATAGTTTAGTCCTAAACTTTTTAACGATACGGTATCATTTTACTATTACCTACCTGGATTTTAGTGTTGTAGTACATCGACTAACATCCAACACAGTAATTTCATCCCTAATTTTGCAATTTATTTATTTATTATTACTATTAAATTATTACATAAACTGCAAGAGATTTTCTGTTACAAATACTAATATAACTTTTTGCAACACTTAACAAAAAAAAATTCTTATTCAGGAGGAATGTATGGACGATTTTATGTGTTGTATGGTGAAACATAGAGATGTTTTAGTCAATAAATCACAAACAGTTTACATCGCAAGAAACAACCACAATTTACAATTTCAAAATGTGTCACTGCAAAATTTTCATGAAAACAGACAAATACCCATCTTATATAAGGACATCCATGAACATATTGCATCAAAGCTTATTATAAGACAAGGTAAGCTGCTGAGTATAAATTAAGGTTGCCACATTGCGATATAAGTAAGAAAATTTGAAGGAATTTTTCCAAATTGCCACTAATAGCTTGCTTACATGAACGAAGAACATCATGATAATATGTGTTGCATCATATAATATTGAAATTGTGAAACATCATGATAAAAGAAGTTTTAAAAGTAATAATTTCTTATAAAAAAAAATCCTAATATAAGCATCTACAAATGTTCGGACAAATACCACAAAACAAGCATAGGCATGCACTTCATCTATGTTCTACTAGAAACTAAAACAATTTATTTTTCAAGGTTATCAACAAAGTATTGCAGCAACAATAAAAAATATATTCAAAAGTTTAAAGGTATTGCATATAATAATTGTTCATTAAATGTATGCAATTATTTGGTTAGATAGTGTATAGGTGAAACTTTCTTACAAAAGAATATGGAAATACTTTGACTATGTAGTCGCTTGCTTGATTCCAAAAAAGAGGATAAAGGCATGAACAAACATCATCAAGTAACTCATTTTATTTTCAGTTTCTTATAAATGACAAAACTGAAGGCGATAGACCATCTTTTAGATGATGAACAAATCTTTGGTATCTAAAGTAGTATGACATCATAAAATGCTTCAAGCTTATTAAACTAGATCAATAGTGTCCTAGTTTGGGATCGGGACCTGCTTAGAAATTAAAGTTTAATTAATGTTGATATGATCGCACCCAATCACTTTCTAAGCCACAAATATGAATTTATTTGCCGTAGTAGCAACATGGATAAAGTCCTATTTCTTTAGAGGTAATACTCCTCAAAAATAATATTACATATCCAACTAGGAAATTAATACAACTACTATACCTCTTGAGAGAGAAAAAAATATTAGCAGGGTAGTTATATAATTCTGAGATAAGTCCAAAAAATCTAAGACTTATTGTTGTACGTGAACTTGTATGCTCCAGATAGCAAAATTTCATGGTAAACTAAGACGTACATAGATTCATAATTCTTAGCAAAAATTCATGCTAAACTAAGACGTTCATAAATTCAGAGTTCTAAGTGGTACTTGCAGTATGATTTTTCATGGTGAGACACCTAATCTCTTTTGTTTTACATAAGTTAGCACAAACTTTTAAAGCACAACAAAAATAAAAAATATATATATATATATTGTTGCAAAAGTAAATTTGTTAGTACAATGATCTACTATCGTAAGAACGATCAACACTAGCTAGCATATACCTATATGTAGGGGTGAGCAAATATCGGGTTTTCAACCGAAAACCGACCCGACCTGACCCGAAATGGCGGTTCGGGTCGGTTTTTGAAAATACGGGTCGGTATTCGGTTTTAACCTATAAAAATAATGGTTTTCGGTCCAGGTTTGGGATTCGGTTTTCGACCCGAACCAAAAATCGAATATGCACATTTACGAAATCACCCCTCCTCACATATATAAGTCAAAAATTCTTAACCCTAACTCATTTTTCTCTCTCCTCCTTTCTTTTGTGAGGAGTCACAGCCGCAACTCCTCCTTCAGTTTCCCTTTCCTCCTTCAGTTTCCCTTTCCTCTTGAGAAGAAACCCTAATCCTAAATAGACTCTCTCTCTCTCCCTCTGATTATTTCAAAAAGAAAAGGCTCTTTGATCTCTCTCCCTCTCTAATCTCTCTCTGACTTCCTAACTAATCTAAGAATTTGTTTAAATCTCTCGAAATCTAACCTAAACCTCTAAAGATCTAGCCTAAATCTGTCGAAGTGGACACTGGTGTACTCAAAATCCTCTACACTCGTAAGATCTAACATGAAATTTAACTTAATATTATTTTTCTGCAAAATGATTGTTTTTTTAATTTTCTTTGTTAACTAATTTTGTTGGTGTCTTGTGCAGTTGTGCTTGTTATTTCAGTACTTTGGTACTGAGATCATCTATTAGTAGCTCTGTTAATTTATCGATTTCGTTATTTCCAACCTAGATCACGTAATTTCTAACCTAGAGGTGTGAATTTCTAACCTAGATCTGTTAATTTATAGCTATATTTGTTAATATCTATAACCTAGGGGCTAGATCTGGTAATTTCTAACCTAAATTTTGTAGATATTAATTTTCTGCCAATTTTTCTAGATATAAAATTTATGTTAATTTCCAACCTAGATGGCTAGATGATATATTGATGTATAACTTGAATCTCTAGTGGGTTACATTTTTTTCATTTTGAACAATACCAGGAACTTCACTTTTGCTATTGTAAGGAAGAGCAATCATTATTTTTCATGTTCAACTTGAATCTCCAGTGGATTTTATTTTTCTTTATGTTCAATTGGAATCTCTAGTGGGTTTTCATTATTGTTCATGTCAATTTTCTTGTGGTGAATGGGAAGGAAGTGCAATCGTTTACTGGCACAGAGCGTTCTTATCATGTATTTGTTGTTGTACAAGTTTGTGTTTGTAACCTGTAATTTTTTTAATTTGTAAAATGGTGCCTATATTGTATTTGTAAAATATTTGTAAACTGGTGAGAGGTGCAAATGTTGTAATTCAAGAACATTATGCAAACTGGTGCCTATGGTTTGCATTAAACCGGTGCCTAATGTCTATGATGTAAAATGGTGTCTATGTTATATTGGAGGTCAGTTGCTTAGTTTGTGTGGACCTTGGTGCCTATGTTAACTTATGATACACATAATCTTATGTAAAATGGTGGCTAATGTTAATATTAGTTTTCAATCTATATTTTTATGAAATGATCAAATTAGTTATAGCAAACTGGTGCATACTCAAAATGGTTCTTATAAAATTTTCCAATATACTTAAAAATTGTATGTTCAGGCTTGGCCCATTGGCCCTTCAATATTGACATTAAATTTATATAATTGCGGGCGTGGCCCACTTGCTCCGAAAATCGAACCGACCGAAAATCGAACCAGTTTTTTTCGGTTCGGTTTTTTCGGTTTTTCCACAAAACGGTTCGGTTTATAGTTTTAGAAAAAACGGTTTTAGTTTTCGTTCGGTTTTTTGAAAACGGTTCGGTCCAACCGAACCGAACCGTTGCTCACCCCTGCTTATACGGAAATGACTGAACACAACACAGAATAAGAATTCATGAATAAGAGCATAATTGCATCAGAACATAACATGGTAATTAAACACCAACATGTATGCAGTGAGAAAGAGTACATGAGTCTAGTAACTAAAATTTTATTATTTTACAATTGATTAATCTCTTGGATTTTTCTTTAATGAGAAAAAAAATAACAAAAAGAATTTTTGATATTGAAATGGCCGATGGATGGATCGATCGAGCTTGCTAATTAGTCGTCGAGAGAGAAGCATATACTTGTGAACTTGTCAACATGCTCCCGGCGAAGGGTGAGGTAGGCGTTGACCCCTCCCTTCTCCCCGTCGCCGAAGGAATCGACAAGCGTTACGACGCCTTCGGCCGGAATATCGGGCGGGAGCATGACCTTGGGAGCTCCGGTCCCGAAATCGATGTCGTTCATGGGGAAGCCGAGCCAGCTGTCCATCTCGATGTCGGGATAGATTAGTTCCCCCCACTCTTCGGCAGTGACCATGAGCTCCTCGTCCCCTCCCTCGTCGTTGAGGATCTCTCCGAAGTCGATGAAGGAGCGGAAGTAGCTGTCGTCGATCTGCTTGAGGGCCTTGCGGATGGTCGAGACGTTGTTGCCGACGTCGTTGGAGACTACCTCTCCGACTTGCGACGTGGGGAGTGCCCAGCAGACGAGGTTGCCGAAGTAGTCCCTGGGCACGACAGGCCTCATCTTTCCCCTTCCGTTGACTGCTATTCTCAGTCTCGTCCTCTCGTCGTGGTCGTGGCCGCGCGCTGTGACAATCTTCTTCCATATGTGAGCGGAGAGGCACTCGAAGGTGGTGCACCTGTAGGGAACTCTCCTCTTGAGCTCCGATATGAACTCGGCAGGGAACTGGACAGTCAGGTTGTCCACGGGAGACCTGGCGGCGGCGGGGGGTGACGACTTCGTGTTCACCAGCTGCTTGGACTCGGTCTCCCGGTGGTCGTACTTGCACGTCGGGGGATTCCTCGGCACGAAGAGGGAGTTGCGGTCGACGTTGTAATAAGGGGGAGGGGGAGGAGGCGGCGGCGGCGAGCCCACGTGCCGCCTCGGCCCACCGGGCGATGAATTGGAAGATGGAGTAGCCGTCGGAGATGGTGTGCGAGATGGTGAAGCCGATGACCATGCCTCCGCAGGCGTAGCGGTTGAGCTGGACCTGGAACACCTCGTTGGCCCCGTCGTGGACGCGGGGATACAGGTTGCCGTGCGTGGTGGGGTCGTGGATGAGGCTCTTCTCGTCCATGGGCACATTGACCTGGGTTGCGACGAGACGGACTCCGGCATTGTTGAGGACGAAGCTGGGGCGGGAGCTGCTGTCGTAGTCGATGGTTCCGGCGAGGTGGGGGTAGGGAGCGAGCACTCTGGACAGGCTCTCGGTGAGGACGGAGTTGGAGGGCATGGTAGAGCGGAAGGCCATGAGGACTGGGTAATGGAAGTTGCCGGCCGCTCTGTCGAAGACCGTCAACGGCGTCACCGCGGCGTTGGGGAGGTGATTAATATTTGGCACCGGACAAGGTTTCAAGATGAAGTTGCTGATGCTCTCGATACTAGCAGCCATGTCGAGTCGATCCGATCCGATTCGATCCGATCCGATCGTCGTCTAATCAAACAATTAGCACAACGTTCGTTCGTTCGTTCGTCAAGTAGCTAGCTAGTCTAGTTTATATAAGTGAAAGTGATGATTACAAGTATATATATACACACACCATTTAGAAGCAGAGCGGAACCACAAGAAGCAAGTGTACTTTCTAAGAAACTCTATAGGGAGGGAATCAATCAAGTGGAAAATTAAATTAAATTAAATTGAATTGGTTCAGCCACAGCCACCTGGTTTGACTGCAACCAACCGCCGTTCGTATTTGATTAATGAACTGCTTGTCAAGTGGTCGACTCTGAAAGAGTCACAAGTCTCCCCCTACGACTCAAGTGACTTCTTCTTGCACCGTTACCTTACTTAGCTGCCTTTAATTTGCTTCCTAATATAAATGTTATTTAGACCGGTTTGATTCATTGTAATGTAATCCTAATGATAATATAATCCAATAATTTATTTTTATTACTTTTTTCACATGTTCACATTACGATTACGATTACATTACAGTGTACCAAACGAGGCATGTATTTTAGGAATTGGAATGGCTTAAACTTTTGAAAGGAAAGTATCTGAAAAATTCAGACTTGTCATCTTCACGTATTTGGACTGAGTATTGTCAAGAAGCAGAGCTCATCTTAGGAGTAATGTTTGTTGGTCTGTAGGAGATGGCTCTAATATTAATATTTGGACAGACCCATAGGCCTCTAATTTGCCATCATTCAGGGTGTTTGGCGAGTATGGTTCTCATCATCGACTTCACAAAGTCATTGATCTGATTAATCATACCTCTAGTTGCTGGAACATCAACCTGCTCAACTATATGTGGAGTTGACCGACTCATCTGGATTCAAACCAAGAATGGCATTTTCAATGCTAAATCTGCATACAGATGCATTCATGACATTCAACCTACCTCATTGAAGACGGTGAATCAATTTTATATTAATTTCAATCAATGAAAACTTCTCTGGAAGTTAACCCATATATGTCCCAGAATTATTCTTTTCATATGGAGAACCCTATCCAACTCTCTGCCTACTGGAGACAGTATCCAAAGGCGTATACAAAGTTTCAACTCATTTTTCATCTCTGTCAGGTACACCTTGACACTATAGATCATCTTCTTCTCTATTGTCCTATTTCACGTACAGCTTGGAGGAGCATTCCATCAGTATGTATATTGCCTTCTACAACAATCACCTACTGTCAATGAACTCGTTGAGAGCATTCTTAAAAATGGAGATCAAGACACTATTTCTGAAATTTTTTATTCGATGTGGGCTGTTACGTTCCGATTTCGTTAAAATCGATAGTCGTACCTTGGACGTGATGTCGTGCGAATAAATGTTCTTGATTCAATCTGTCCTAATCAATCGATATTGACAGTGTTTCTTAACTGCACTCCCCATGAACAGAGAACATTGCACGATATTGGGGCAGGGCACTGCATGGACAATTTGGAAGGCAAACAATGCTTCCATCTTTAGTCACAAGTTGGTGGTTGCGGACAACATTATCAGATCCACAGGGAGAATGAGAGAGAAGTATGAAGTTCACCTTCCTAGCAACAATAACTTGGCTTCTTCATCCCAATCTCGTATGCTTAGTAATGTAACAGCAACCACCACCTTCTTATGCCTTTAAAATTAACTTCGACGGAGCTTTTGTGGACGATAAGTTGAGCGGTGCAGCGGTGTTAAGAGATAGTGTCACGCCTAGGTCCCATAGGACCGATCGTTCTCGCTAAGGCGTGGTGCCGCGTGAAGCTAGATTGCGCTTGTAGTGCCCCGCTCCTAGCGGTTCACTATGTATGGCTTGTGGCTTGGCTAACTCGGTCGGAACCGAGTATTGGAGAAACTTACCGTCGGCACCGAATCGATCACGGATAAGTGCATAAGAACCTTTCCAACTAATGGATTGGTTTCTCTTGAAATGCGTCCAAGAGTTTTCTCTGGATGTTTTGCTGCTGGTTTTGTTGCTTGGTTTTGATGGATGCTTTTCTGAATGATTTTCGATGATTTGATTCTTGCCCGTTTTTATCGATTTGCATAGCATTCATTCTTGAGAATTCTGAGAGAAGAGAACATAACGAGACGGAATATTAACCAAGCTTTTGGTGCCAATGCAGACTGACGCGTGACGGAAGGCTAAGCGTGCAAGTGTTCCTCTCTCTCTCGGCGATTCTCTAATTTGGTGAGTGTGGATCTCTGTGGTGGTATTGTCCCTCTCGTTATTCCTTCATGCCAACTAAATAATTGTCTTGCAACATCCGTTGATCGATATCAAGTTGCTAATGCCACAAGTCAATACCACTAAGAAGCTAGAGATTGAATATTGAACATTAACATTGAAAGAATTGATTACACTGTAACAATATTGAGATTGTGCTTGTCCCTTGAACATTGAATTGAGATGAATTGATGCCTGTGATGATGAGATATGAAATGCTAAGAATAAACATGTTGCCTATCTCCTTAATATTATACCATGCACACTATGCTTAGTGAGTCAGACACGCATTCGCATAGTCATGGACAACTTGTATACAAGGTATTATTTCCTCGAACGGTACTGGAGCACCGGGACCGATTCGGCCTAGGAGGAAATGCAGCGTGCTTTGGTGGCACGATTGGTATCGGGACATTCATTCGGACTTGCAATCCGAAGGAATGGCGCGTCGCATACCCTTGAAGTCCTATATGGCAAGTCAATATGGTTTAACAACACCAGTGGCAATGTAGTCAGGATGCATGCTGATGATCATTTTATGCAGGGGCGGTAAGTATATTATTATTATCACGTATCTCATGCAGGAAAGCTGGATTCGGCCAATGGTAAAGTAAACATGGTTTCATGAAACACCATATTATTTGAATTGTGATTTAATCTAAATGTTGCCTGTCCCTAATAAGTTCATATCTTTAAAATGCTTGTCATTAATAAAATGTTGGTTTAGCTGAGTGGGCCAACGGGGCTCACCAGCGCATTGTTATAATGTGCTGACCCCTCCTCCACAGGTACTGGAGAAGGCTCGGGCGCACATCGCAACTAAAGCTTTCTGAACTGCTGTTTCCTTTCAAGTTATTTTCCCTAAAGACGCACAAAGTATTGCGGATTTTTCAAAGATAGCTGCTTATATTTCAAAGTACTAAAGGGGCATGATGTATGGAACGGGAAGTTATTTCATGGCAGCCAATCAGTTGTACTTCTTTTCATGAATCAATGTAGCCGAAAAGGTATTTCAAATATTATCGAGAAAAGTTGTATTCTGACTACAATTATCAATAAAAATGAGTATTTCTTCTTCCTATATTGTGTCCTCAATATTTCTGAAATGTGGCTGGATTTCAAATGTTTCTAAATGACTTAACAGTGCACGTTCTTGCCTTGTATAAGTGCAACACCAGACTTGTACGACATCACGCCTTAACGAGGATGAATGATTCGGTGCGAATCGAAGCGAGGACGAAAGATTCTCCGAATCGGGGCGTGACAAGTTGGTATCATAGCACGGTTTCAATTTCTCAGATTTCAAAAATATTTTCAAAAAGGAAGTCTTGATGCAAATTTCCTCGATTGATGGTGTCGATAGCGCTGGCATGAAATAATATTTCAATAAGTCCATATATTTTATGAGTGCTAATGGAATTATTTTTTTGTTGTAGAATGACCAAGGGTGATAGCGCAAAGACGAATTCATCGTCTGACCCAATTGAGAAACTGATTAAACAAATGGAGGCTCAGAGGAAGCAGAGCGAAGCTCAACATCGCGCGCTTCAAGAGCAGCTTTAGTATCAGTTTCAGGAGCAGCTAGATGCTCAACAAAAGCAAGAGGATAGTCTAACTCAGATTGTCACCAAGCTGACGGCCGATTCTAATGTTTCTGCAAAGGCCGCAGCAACCGAGACCGTAGAAGTGCCGGCAGAGAAACCTGAAACGCCGACACGAAAGAGAATGAGCTTCAAGTTCTCTGAATTTAAGAGCTGCGACCCGCCTGAGTTTAATGGGAGAGAGCAGCCAGATGAGGTGATGGGCTTCTTGAACACAATTGAGGGCTATTTTTGAATGTTGGATATACAGGACAGCAAGAGAGTGGAGTGTACCGCTGTACTACTTCGTCTCAAGGCCCGGGAATGGTAGATTTCGCAGAGATAGGCACTTTGCGGAAATAGTCAGGATATGAAGATATCTTGGGAGACCTTCAAACAGGCTTTCATTGCACAATTCATTCCATCAGCTGTCCGTCAACAGAAAGAGAATTAGTTCATAGAACTCCGACAGGGCAGTATGTCAGTGGACGATTATGAAACTGAATTTTTGAAGAGAGTTGCCTTCGCTGGATACATGGTCCCGAATGATGATGCAAAGCGAGGAAGATTCGTGCAAGGCTTGAATGAGGGCCTGCAGCGCGATGTGCTAAGTCGGAAGTGTACGTCATACAGAGAGGCGTACTAAACTGCTCTAGAGATGGAGAGATTCCATCCACCAGCTAGTCGTGGGACAACGCAGGGCAACCAA
This sequence comes from Iris pallida, assembly GCA_029216955.1. Taxonomy (NCBI): domain Eukaryota; kingdom Viridiplantae; phylum Streptophyta; class Magnoliopsida; order Asparagales; family Iridaceae; genus Iris; species Iris pallida. The sequence continues at coordinate 7,848,435 of JANAVB010036419.1, read as the reverse complement.
GGCAATAATAATCAGAAACGACCTTGGTCTGCGGGAAGAAATGACGCACCTAAGCGTCATAATGCAGGTGACAACAGAGGACATCAACAACAGTTGCCTCGTTGTAACAAATGTCATCGGGTGGGACACCGGGGTGAAGATTGCCGTGTTGGGTGTTTCAAATGTGGGGATGTAAATCACAAAGCATGGGAATACAAAGGTAGGGGAGGAAATCAGTATCCTTCTCGTGGAAATAACAATAATCATTATCGTGGGCATAACAACAATCAGAACCGGGGCCAATATAACAATCAGAATTGTGGCCAAGCGCCACCAGCCTTACCAGCTCCAACTGGGAATGCACCGAATCAACAACAAGGTGGGCAAGCAAGGGTTTATGCCTTGACTCAGGCAGAGGCCCAGACCGCACAGAATATAATAACAGGTACGTTGCTGTACAAAGGCATACCTGCAAGAGTACTTTTTGATTCTAGTGCTACTCATTGCTTTATCTCGTCTAATTTTGCAACAAAAAAAAATTTTGTTTGACTCAACTAAAGACAGCTTTGTGTGTTAGCACTCCTTCGGGAGTAGATATGCCTGCAACTTTGATTTGCAGGGACAGCTACATTAAAATTGGAGGCAAGACTCTATCTCTGGACGCAATTGTACTCGACATCAAAGAGTACAATATCATATTGGGAATGGACTGGCTCAGCGCTTGTCATGCAACAATCGACTGTGCGGATAAGAGAGTTGTGTTTCGCCTACCCGGAGAAACTGAGTTCTCTTACTTATGCGGCTTGGCGTTCCAAGGACCTATGGTAATATCGGCAGTTACAGCTAGGCACATGCTGTACTCGGGTGCGAAGGATTTTTTGCTTCTGTTTAAGACACTCGGATGAAGAGTGTGGGCTCGAATCTGACCAAAATTGTGGCAGAGTTCCCCGATGTGTTTTCGGATGAGATACCTGGAATACCGCCAGATAGAGTAATTGAATTCACAATTGATACATTCCCGGGTACTCGCCCGATATCAAAGGCACCGTACATGATGGCTCCGGCAGAATTAAAGGAACTAAAGGTGCAGCTACAAGAATTGCTAGACCGGAGATACATTCGCCCAAGTGTATCTCCATGGGGAGCTCCAGTGCTGTTTGTAAAGAAAAAGGATGGGACGATGCGGCTATGCATCGATTACAGAAAACTGAATAAGGCAACCATCCGTAACAAGTATCCCTTGCCAAGGATAGATGATCTGTTCGATCAGCTGTAAGGGGCGACCGTGTTTTCAAAAATCGATTTTCGTTCAGGATACCATTAGTTGAAGATCAGACCTGAGGATGTCCCTAAGTCAGCATTCCGTACGGATATGAACACTATGAGTTTTTGGTCATGCCATTCGGCTTGACTAATGCTCCAGCAGCCTTTATGGATCTAATGAATAGAGTGTTTCGACCGTTCTTAGACAAGTTTGTTGTTGTGTTCATCGATGACATCTTGATCTACTCAAAAGATAGGGAGACTCATGTCGAACACTTGAGAGAAGTACTTCAGACGCTGTGGGACAATCAGTTGTATGCTAAGCTAAGCAAGTACGAATTTTGGATGAACAGCGTGTCGTTCCTAGGACATGTTGTTTCGACAGAAGGTGTTGTCGTTGACCCAAAGAAGATTAAGGCAGTTGTAGATTGGAAGCAGCCTGCATCAGCTAGTAAGATACAGAGTTTCCTTGGTTTAGCCGGGTACTACCGTAGGATTGTGAAAGACTTTTCAAGAATCATTTCGCCTTTGACTCGCCTCACTCAGAAGGGACTCGTATTTAAGTGGACCGACGACTGTGAGAATAGTTTTCAGAAACTCAAGCAGTAGCTCGCCACAGCTCCAATTTTAGCACTTCCGGAAGGCTCTGAGGGATTCCAGATCAACAGTGACGCATCGAAACTTGGTTTGGGATGTGTTCTCATGCAACGTGGGAAGATAATATTGTATGCGTCGAGACAACTCAAACATCATGAGAAGAATTACCCAACTCATGACTTAGAACTGGCGACGATTGTGTTCGCATTGAAATTGTGGCGACACTATCTTTATGGTGTGTCCTGCGAGATCTTCACGGATCACAAAAGTCTGAAATACATATTCACGCAGAAGGAATTGAATTTGAGGCAGCGGCATTGGTTAGAATTGATCAAGGACTATGACTTGGCAATCTCCTACACGCCGGGTAAAGGAAACGTGGTAGCTAATGTCTTGAGTCAAAAATTTGTTGGGTCACTAACAATAGCAAAGGAGATACTACGAGATCTTGAAGAGATGGGTATCGAATTCAGGATTCGTCCGCAGAATATGCAGTTGGCTCAGTTACAACTTGAGCCGAGTCTCCAGGGAAGGATTAAGATTGCTCAGAAGGATGACCCGTTTATGCAGAAGATACGCGAGTTGATTCTAGCAGGAAAGGCGTCGAACTTTACAGTTGAAGATGATACTATTCATGTCAAGGAAAGATTGTGCATCCCTAAGGATGAGGATATCAGGAAGGAAATACTGATCGAGGCTCATTTCGCGAAGTATTCCTTGCATCCGGGAAGCACGAAAATGTATAAGAATTTGCGCACAACATTTTGGTGGCATAGCATGAAGAAGGATGTGGCGCTATTTGTGTCACAATGCTTAGATTGTCAGCGTGTGAAGGCCGAACACCAACGGCCAGGCGAAGAACTACAAAATTTGGCTATTTTACTGTGGAAGTGGGATAACATCTGTATAGACTTTATAGTCGGCTTGCCAAGAACTCAGAAGGGGAATGATGTGATTTGGGTTATCGTGGATAGATTAACCAAGTTGGCTCATTTTATTCCAATAAAAGTTACGTGGGGCGTAGAACGGTTGGCTCAGATCTACATAAATAAAATTGTCCGATTACATGGGATGCCAGCTTATATAGTGTCGGATAGAGACGGGAGATTCTTATCGCGATTTTGGATAAGTCTGCACTCAGCAACGGGAACAAAGTTGAACTTCGGTACGACATACCATCCGCAGACTGATGGTCAGACAGAGAGAGTAAATCAGATTCTTGAGGATATATTGAGATTGTGCGTGCTCGACTCGAAGACAAATTGGGACGCACATCTCGCATTGGCAGAATTTGCCTATAATAATAGTTATCAGGCAAGTATCCAGATGGCCCCGTACGAAGCCTTGTATGGACGGAAATGTCGATCACTGATATGCTGGGATGAAGTCGGTGAACGGCAAGTGCTCAGACCAGAACTTGTGGAACAGGCCGTCTAGAGGGTTCGCTTAATTCGAGAAAGACTTAGAGTTGCTCAAAGTCGACAGAAGAGTTATGCGGACGTACATCGACGACCTTTGGAATTCGCGACAGGTGATCATGTATTCTTGAAGGTCACACCCATGCGAGGTGTGATGCGGTTTGGGATGAAAGGAAAGCTGAGCCCGAGATTCGTTGGACCATTTGAGATTTTGGAGAAGGTAGCCTCAGTGGCTTATCGACTTCCACTACCTCCGGCTTTGGCTGATGTGCACGATGTCTTCTATGTGTCCCAACTACGGAAGTACGTGCATAATCCAAGCCATGTAGTGAACTTCGATCAGTTGTAGCTAAGCGCTGACCTATCATATACTGAAGAGCCTGTCAAAAATTTGGACAGGAAAGAGAAAGTTTTGCGAAATCGGACAGTGTCTTTAGTCAACGTGCTTTGGCGGAACCATGCGGTCGAGGAGTCGACGTGGGAACTAGAGGAAGAGATGCGGATGAAATACCCCTCGCTGTTTGATAATTTTGAGGTAGGAATTTTGCTTTAAGTTTTGAGGACGAAACTTTTTTTTAGTGGTATATTATGTAGTACCCCGCTCCTAGCGGTTAACTATGTAAGACTTGTGGCTTGGCTAACTCGGTCGGAACCGAGTATTGGGGAAACTTACCGTCGGCACCGAATCGATCACGGACAAGTGCATAAGAACCTTTCCAACTAATGGATTGGTTTCTCTTGAAATGCGTCCAAGAGTTTTCTCTGGATGTTTTGCTGCTGGTTTTGTTGCTTGGTTTTGATGGATGCTTTTCTGAATGATTTTTGATGATTTGATTCTTGGCCGTTTTTATCGATTTGTATAGCATTCATTCTTGAGAATTCTGAGAGAAGAGAACATAACGAGACGGAATATTAACCAAGCTTTTGGTGCCAATGCAGACTGACGCGTGACGGAAGGCTAAGCGTTCAAGTGTTCCTCTCTCTCGGCGATTCTCTAATTTGGTGAGTGTGGATCTCTGTGGTGGTATTGTCCCTCTCGCTATTCCTTCATGCCAACTAAATAATTGTCTTGCAACATCCGTTGATCGATATCAAGTTGCTAATGCCACAAGTCAATACCACTTAGAAGCTAGAGATTGAACATTGAACATTGAAAGATCATTGATTACTGTAACAACATTGAGATTGTGCTTGTCCCTTGAACATTGAATTGAGATGAATTGATGCCTGTGATGAGATATGAAATGCTAAGAATGAACATGTTGCCTATCTCCTTAATATTATACCATGCACACTATGCTTAAAGAGTCAGACACGCATTCGCATAGTCATGGACAACTTGTATATAAGGTATTGTTTCCTCGAACGGTACTGGGGCACCGGGACCGATTCGGCCTAGGAGGAAATGCAACGTGCTTTGGTGGCACGATTGGTATCGGAACATTCATTCAGACTTGCAATCCAAAGGAATGGAGCGTCGCATACCCTTGAAGTCCTATATGGCAAGTCAATATGGTTTAACAACACCAGTGGCTATGTAGTCAGGATACATGCTGATGATCATTTTATGCAGGGGCGGTGTGAGACCCGTCTCACTGTATCGGTATTTTATACGAATACGTGTTTATTCGAGCCGTATTTCGTATTTCTCGATTTGCGTGATATTTTAAAAAATTTTGAAGTGCAGAGTTTTCGTGACTTGGTTTAACTTGGACTTGGTTTGGTTTAGTTTGGTTCTTTATGAGAGAGGTGTATGGTTTAGATTGAGTTGAGAGGGATGAGTGGTGGAGATTGCTTGGGCTTGTTATATAAGCCACCTACCACTCTCTCTCCTCCATTATTTTCATTTCATCTTCATCTTCTTCCTCCAGCCCAAGGCAAGTACATCTTGCCGAATGTTGGACAATCTTAATTTCGTTTGTTCCATTCTATTCCTTGTTATATTCTAAGCTTGTTTAGAACTTGGAGTTTTCTATTTTTTGATGGTTCGATTGTTGTAGATCTAGCTTTGAAGTAATTTTAGTTTTCATGGGTTTTGATCTATTTAATCTCGTTATTTTCGAGTTTTGATGGTTTTATGTTGTAGAGAATTTCATTCTACCCCATTTTGACCTATGGAAGTTCGGATTTGGGCTCCGGATGATGGAGTTATGGAGCTTGAGGACTTGGCTCTCATGGTGTTCTTCTTCTCGGAAGTTTGGAGAAGATGAACTGTGCTTGACTTGACCGCATGAATATTTCATGAAACAAGTGTTCTCTTCAGCCGCATGACTGGAAGTACTTTTAGCCGCATGAGGGCCGAACTCATCTAGCCGCATGACTCGCTCATTCCCAGCCGCATGTACCCTGCTTCTTCCAGCCGCATGAAGGATCAGACTTAGTCTCATGCGCCCTCTCTTCCCGCTAGCCGCAAGAGGACTAGTCTCTCCCAGCCGCATATGACCCATCTCCCGCTGGCCGCATATGCGTCACATTCCTGAGCCGCATGAACCCGTATCATCTCGGGCCGTATGTACCCCGACCCGTCCTGAGCCGCATGACCCTGATTGACCCAGCCGCATGAGGCTCGTTCTCTGAGCCGTATGAGACCCGTCTCCCTGAGCCGCATGGGATGTGCTGTCTCAGTCGCATAAGCCCGATTCCCCCTTCAGCCGCATAAGGCTGGGACTCCCTGAACCGCATAGGACCCTGCTCATTCCCTGAGCCGCATGGACCCGAACTCCTTCTTAGCCGCATGGGCTTTTCCCTTATCAGCCGCATGCGCCTGACCCAATCCAGCCGCATGGGCTGTTCTCCTCCCAGCCGCATGAGATTATTCCTGGCCGCATATTCCTGAACCGTATGACTCTCCCATAGCTCTGTACTGTTATTTTATTATTATTTTTGCCCATGCCTTGGAACTCCTTATTGTGTATTTTTATGTCCATTTTATATCCTTACGCCTTTTGTCCTGAACTTGATAAATCATGATTTGATTGGCATGACTGAAATGACAATTGTTGTCACGCCCCGCTCCCGTAGGAGCGATCGTCCTCGCTAAGGCGTGATGCCGTACGAGCCTAGATTGCGCTCGTGCAAGGCAATTCCATAACGGCCGATTACATCGGCGGCGACGGGGTCGTCGCACAGAAGTCCCAAGCAGAAATATTGAAACATACAGCAGAATTTAAGAACAAGTAACACATGAACACAAGTCATTCAAAAGAAGCTCTTTATTGATATTGAATACAAGATTACATTTGTGGGCGCAAGGCCAAATTACAATGTCTCTCGTGCTCACTTTTCTCTCATTTACAAGTCACTCTGCTCTCTCTCATCTCTCGATACAATACTTGAATCCAGCGGAAGCTTCGGAAGGCGATGTCCATACATTATGTCCTGTATAAGTCTTCAGATCACGCAGCTGTACGCTTCGACTCGCCAAGGAACTCCGTGCCTCGACGCATCCAAGCGAGCTCCGCACCACGAGCTTCTACCTGTGCCTGCACATGAAACACTGTGTGGGTGTCAGTACCACTGTACTGGTGGAGTGAGCTCCTCGCCCACCCATACAAAACCTACACGTTTCATTTACTTTGTGCAACATAAACCCTTTTATGATTGTCTTTCTATTCTTTCCTTAGGATCAATTTTAGGACCGACGCCTTAGCGCAACTTGTGTATCGGGACCATCCCGTGCTTGCAATGTCAACGTTAGCTCATACTTTGTCTCTAGACCACTCCTCGTGCCAACAACGTTAACCTATCAAGTCGTGTTTGCCTTACGGCCATAATCAGAGACGCAACTACACGAAAGACTCCATTTCCTTGCCTCTAGACCTTTCTCGTGCTTGCATTGTCGACGCACCGACTTATACTTGACTTTCGTGCCAAACTCTGGGATGTAACGACTCAGGCTAGCGTTAATTCGATTCGTGCTTCAATATCTCCGAGGCAGTGCCTCTCGCTTAGTCTCGCCTACACTTGTCTTGTGACAACGTGGCCGTACCTCATATCTCGAGGCCGTGCCCACAACTCAATGTAACTTCACACAACTTGCCCTACGGCCCTTTTCGACTTAAACTCGCAACAGCTCAAGCCTAACTCATGCAACTCTATGCCAACAACTTAACACTCGACGCCACATCTCGTGCCGAAGCACGTCGCCTTCGCTGTAGCCAAATCTTAGGCTCCGACATTGTGTCTTTTTAACTCATACATATTCAACTCAATCCAAAGGCACACACGTGGATCGCCGCTTGTGCCGACACATCTATATGATGGTCACTGGCATTGACTAGCCATAGTGGACATAGCCTGGCATTCGGGACCCTTGCACCGCCGGTTGCGATCCTCGATGCAAGTCCTCGACCTACCGGTTGCTTCATACCCAGCTCGGCTATAATCTGTTCTTCCTAGGCCGAGTCGGTGCCCATGGCCCAGGGCTGCCACTCGAAGAACCATCGTCCTTGTCGACAAGTTGTCCATGACCACGCGCCTACGCTAACTTCTAGACTTAACGTAATGCATGGTCACATCATCATCATTTAGCTACTTTGCTTTACTCTTTTCATACTTCCTTTGCAGAGCCCAAACCAGGGTTGCCTCGGCGACTGAACCACAGTCCCGACATATTTCCTCTCGGCGACTAACCATCGCTTAGACTTAACATTCTTTGAACTCAGGGAACGGCTACTGCATAGCCTTCCAACTTAACTTGAACATAACGTGTTTCCTTAAGTATCGACCGACCATGGCTAACTTTCCACTGAACCAACCGTGGCTCGTGTAGTGCCCTGTCCCGCTCAGTCAATCGGAGGAATCGAAACGCCGACGGCGTTCGGCCTTAGCCTTACAACGGCTGCTGGAAGACATTGCTCGGTCAAGGCGACCGCTCGCTCAGGTGGGGTAGTTTCGGTGAACTTGCCTCATCTTTGCCTTCACATAATAATACGTATGTTTTCAACTTGCACAAGTAGGCGTAATAATAAAAGAGATGAATCCACATAGCTAAAGGGAATGATCCCGACGGGTCAAAATGAGTTAGAACATAGAAAAAGGTCCAACGGTCGGCTTAGAGTTGGTGCACGGCGTGCTTTGAAAATGACACTCGGTCCTTCGTCCCGTGGCTTGGGAGAAGGAATGTTGGTCTTCGGTGCAAAAGCTAAGAGTTAGCCTAAGTCATAGGCGTCGCCCACATGAACGCTTGATAAAGCGTGCACGGTTCCATTGTGCAAGGCTTGGCATAGCCTTTGCTCGTCCCTCGGGTTAAGTCGTAGACTTGAGTAAGTTAGGCAAAGTTATGCCGGTCGACCTAAGTCGTTCCAAGTGATGTCCCCCCATTCTGCGATTGTCAAGTTAAGTAGTCCCTCGATCTCAAGGCCCGTCGACTTGGGCAGGAGTTTCACGTAGAGCACGATTGGCTTAAGGCACGATGCACGGGCTTAGTGTCTAAGGCAAGGACTATGATTCAAGGTGAGTTTTAAGAAAGGGATATCAAATAGGCATTTATGAGTTGAACCAAATGATAGGGTAACAAGGAAGGAAATGCTCGCGATCGTGGGTCGTCGAAGGGTCTCAAGGAAAGAATGCTCGCGACCGTGGGTCGTCGAGGGGTATCAAGGATAGAAGTCTTGGTTTTGGTAAAGAAATGACTATGTGAGACGTCAGTTTGTGTCGAGTCTTGCATGGTCATTTGACAACTTGTCGACAAGGGCGATGAACCCTCGAGCGGTAACCCCTGGGCCATGGGGGCCGACTCGGCCTAGGAGGGAACAGGGTATAGTCGTGCGTAAGGTTTTGGCACAGGTTAAGCGGGGACTTGCGACGGGGCTAGCTACTTGCGTCGAAAGGATCCCGATTAACAAAACTATACGTCAAGGTACAGCTTGTGATGCTGGTGGCCAAGTTCATATAGATGTCGGCAAATAGCGGCTAACCGCGTGTATGTCTTTGGATTGAGTTGAGTTGAAGGTGTGGACAGTTAGAACTCAAAGTTCGGGCCTAAGATTGGATTTCAACATAGGCATCGTGCTTCGGCACGAGCGGTGGCGTCAAGTCTTGAGTTGTCAGCATATAAGTTCCTTAAGTTGGTTGAGTTGTTTGAGTTAAGTCAGGAAACCGCCGCAAGGCAAAGTGGGTCGACATAAGTTCAGAAGTCTTGATTGGGTCAGTTGGTGGTCAAAGTAGCCAGGGCCGCGAGGTGGCGATATGGTTAAGTCTTACTGAATTGCGAGGCACGGCCTCAGCAAGGGTTTGTAGCACGGTCACACAGAAAAGGGAGCTTCATCGCGTAGTTGCGTCTCTGACTTAAGCCGTAAGGCAAACACGACTCGATAGGTTAACGTTGTTGGCACGAGAAGGGTCTTGAGGCAAGGTATGAGTCGACATTGTTGTGCAAGCACGGGATGGTCTAAAGACACAAAATAGGCAAGGCGTCGGTCCAAAAACTGATCCTAAGACAAGAATAGAAAGACAATCATAAAGGGGACTAAGTTGCACAAAAGTAAAGTAAACGTGCGGGTTTTGTATGGGTGGGCGAGGAGCTCATTCCACCAGTACAGTTGAGTACTGACACACACATAGTTTTTATGTGCAGGCACAGGTAGAAGCTCGTGGCACGGAGCTCACTTGGATGCGTCGAGGCACGAAGTTCCTTGGCGACTCGAAGCGTGCGGCCGCATGGAAAAGACTTATACGGGACATAATGTATGGACGTCGCCTTCCGAAGCTTCCGCTGGATCGAGCATTTGTATTGAGAGATGAGAGAGAGCAGAGTGAGCTTGAGTAATTGTAATTTGGCCTTGCGCCCACAAATGTAACCTTGTATTCAGTATCAATAAAAGAGTTTCCTTTGAATGACTTGTGTTCATGTGTTTGCTTCAAATTACGCTGCTATTATTCAATGTCTCTGCTCGGGACTTCTGTGCGACGACCCCGTCGCAGCCGCTGAAATCGGTCGTTATAGAACCCGTCTTACACGAGCACAACCTAGGCTCGTGCGGCATCACGCCTTAGCGAGGACGATCGCTCCTACGGGAGCGGGGCGTGACATAATGGTATCAGAGTACGGCTTTACGTCCTTGGATAACCGATTGAATTCTTTAACTCGTCATTTTCGTAAACTCTGTTGCTTCTGCAAGTTGATATCGTTGGTGCGCTCTCTCTCAATTGTCCCACGGGATGTCCATACAATAAGTCTATCTATTTTGCAAAAACGTAGGAGAACAGTTTTTGACAACAAAATAAAAAGATGGTTCGCATAAGCACGGTTGGCTAAGTCGGGCTGGGCATATACACCAAGGATTACGTCGACCTTAGAAAAGTCGAGTGCGGGAATTAAATAGTACGAGCATGAAACGGGTTGAGCTTGATTGAGTAAATGAAATGACTATCGATAGGGGTGCTATCGAACGACGATGTTATCGTCGGTACGATATAAGGTGAGCGTGCTTGAAATTTAAGGAATCGTTCGGACGAAAATTCGAGTAAGTCGATTGTGAATCGAATGATATGTTAAGGATTTGTTGAATGGCTTCATTCCTGAGTGGTGTATGCGATAGTCTCAGGAATGTCGATCGTTCGATTGAGGATTTGGGGTGTCGATGAGTCTATCAGCAAGCGTCGAGTTATGCAAAGCCATAGATTGAGTATCAATAAATAAGTCTTAGTCTTGAAGTTTGACGAGTGGATTCGAACAACTTAGAATTGACGCGCACGGAACGTGCAAAGGATTGAGGATTACGCAAGTATGAAATGCGGAAATGATTGAGTAGGTAAAATCGAATCGAGGAAAGTTAGGGTGTACGAATGGATGACTTAATCAAGAAAATTGATACGAATCGTATACGAAAAGTTAGCACGACAGGTGGATAGCGTGCATGAAAGTTTTGATTTTGAAGTTACACGAATGACTCTAAGGATTGGATTGAATGTTGCTCGATGATTGAGTTAGCAAAGGATTGATGCGAATTGGGGAAATACGTTGGTCGGTGACTTAAGATAGACGGATGAACAATACACGAATTTGGGTTTGAGAAATTTGATGTTGTGAATGATTTGAGGGATAATGATCGAACTTGATTTTGAATGTCGAGGAGATTATCCAGTCGGATGATAGCATCGTTCGCACGACTCGAAACTTGTTGCAAAGGAAGATCGTCAGGTTACGCATATCATCGATGGTATTGAGGCGTATCAAAGATCGATATGCAATAACTCGGGGTACTCTGACTCGGCAATGATGATCGTGCAAGTGTTATTGTTCGGTTGGATGCGATACTTAGGATTTTGATCGAGATGAATGTTGGATGAAAATGATTGTGTCTTGATGGTTACGCGGATAGCTACAACGTCGACGATCTTGTCTTGTGCGAGCGCAACTCTAGCCTCGCACATGCGTTGCGTCGGATTTGGGGCGATTGTTCGCGTGAGCGCTGACATGGTGATTCATGTCGCGAGAATGATCGAACCCAAAATTAGGACGCGACAACTTTGATTGTCTCAACTTGTTGGCTTGATGCGAAGGTGAACTTGAGGATTTGTTGGACTTGCGATTGATGAATAAATAAAACTTGAGGATTGAATAGGTCCAATCCACGCATCGAGAATGAATTAGTCTAGACACAAAACAAGAGTTACGCCCCGATGAGGATGACTATCCCGCGGGAGCGTGCATGGTGATTCATGCCCACCGTGGATAATCTGAATCGCGTGAGATCGGGGCACAACATATTGTTAAGCTAGACGACCTCGTGATCGATTGCGTGAATTGGGATAAATGATTTAGGGAGTACGAAATGTGAATTATGGTTTAGAAATGAATCGTGTCGTAGCGTGCTTGACTTGGAGATTGATAGGCGAATTACGTCGAACGTGTTCGAAGGGATAGACTATGCGAAAGGGGCTTGTTGAACGAGTGAGATTGATATGTTAAGAATTGGTTGAAACGTGAGTTATCATAGGATGGCTTTGCTGAATGACTCGGACCCCGTGCGACAAATGTTGGGATGTGCGTAGGCAATCTATGCTCGATGTTTAGAAATCAGAGTGATGCGAGCTTGGGTAGAAAACCCCGTACTATCAACTTGGTTTGACCTTAGGATGGGGTCAGTGTTGATATCATTGTTTGGGAACTATGATTCCAATACTGACGGAAAGACATAGCCTGGCAGTTAGGCAGACATTCCGGTGCGGAGCGATAGGAATGGTGAAGGCACCACTCATGAGGCTCGGTTGACATGCATGTATATCAAGGACGCTTGAATGCGTGTACGATCCGACTCGAGTGGCGATGGCGGGATTCGCTATCACGAGGCTTGGTTGAAGTGCATGTATTTTAGGGACGCCTAAGATATGTGCACGATCCATACTAAGTGATACGTTGAATTCAAGTGAGACTTGAGGAACGGGAAGTATCGAGGATTTTGAGATCGTAAGATTTGAAGAAATGATTGAGGGTAGCACGAGCGTGGCTTGGATTTGGGAAACGCGTAGGCGTAGTGTGTGCGAGAGTTCTGAATATTGAGTAAAGTGATAAGTCGATAAGTGTACTCAGTTAGTTTCGAGGACGAAACTTTTTCTGAGTGGTGTATGATGTAGTGCCCTGTCCCGCTCAGTCAATCGGAGGAATCGAAACGCCGACGGCGTTCGGCCTTAGCCTTGCAACGGCTGCTGGAAGACATTGCTCGGTCAAGGCGACCGCTCGCTCAGGTGGGGTAGTTTCGGTGAACTTGCCTCATCTTTGCCTTCAAATAATAATACGTATGTTTTCAACTTGCACAAGTAGGCGTAATAATAAAAGAGATGAATCCACATAGCTAAAGGGAATGATCCCGACGGGTCGAAATGAGTTAGAACATGGAAAAAGGTCCAACGGTCGGCTTAGAGTTGGTGCACGGCGCGTGCTTTGAAAATGACACTCGGTCCTTCGTCCCGTGGCTTGGGAGAAGGAATGTTGGTCTTCGGTGCAAAAGCTAAGAGTTAGCCTAAGTCATAGGCGTCGCCCACATGAATGCTTGATAAAGCGTGCACGGTTCCATTGTGCAAGGCTTGGCATAGCCTTTGCTCGTCCCTCGGGTTAAGTCGTAGGCTTGAGTAAGTTAGGCAAAGTTATGCCGGTCGACCTAAGTCGTTCCAAGTGATGTCCCGCCCATTCTGCGGTTGTCAAGTTAAGTAGTCCCTCGATCTCAAGGCCCGTCGACTTGGACAGGAGTTTCACGTAGAGCACGATTGGCTTAAGGCACGATGCACGGGCTTAGTGTCTAAGGCAAGGACTATGATTCAAGGTAAGTTTTAAGAAAGGGATATCAAATAGGCATTTATGAGTTGAACCAAATGATAGGGTAACAAGGAAGGAAATGCTCGCGACCGTGGGTCGTCGAGGGGTCTCAAGGAAAGAATGCTCGCGACCGTGGGTCGTCGAGGGGTATCAAGGATAGAAGTCTTGGTTTTGGTAAAGAAATGACTGTGTGAGACGTCAGTTTGTGTCGAGTCTTGCATGGTCATTTGACAACTTGTCGACAAGGGCGATGAACCCTCGAGCGGTAACCCCTGGGCCATGGGGGCCGACTCGGCCTAGGAGGGAACAGGGTATAGTTGTGCGTAAGGTTTTGGCACAGGTTAAGCGGGGACTTGCGACGGGGCTAGCTACTTGCGTCGAAAGGATCCCGATTAACAAAACTATACGTCAAGGTACAGCTTGTGATGCTGGTGGCCAAGTTCATATAGATGTCGGCAAATAGCGGCTAACCGCGTGTATGCCTTTGGATTGAGTTGAGTTGAAGGTGGACAGTTAGAACTCAAAGTTCGGGCCTAAGATTGGATTTCAACATAGGCGTCGTGCTTCGGCACGATAGGTGGCGTCAAGTCTTGAGTTATCAGCATAAGTTCCTTAAGTTGGTTGAGTTGTTTGAGTTAAGTCGGGAAACCGCCGCAAGGCAAAGTGGGTCGACATAATTCAGAAGTCTTGATTGGGTCAGTTGGTGGTCAAAGTAGCCAGGGCCGCGAGGCGGCGATATGGTTAAGTCTTACTGAATTGCGAGGCACGGCCTCAGCAAGGGTTTGTAGCACGGTCACACAGAAAAGGGAGCTTCATCGCGTAGTTGCGTCTCTGACTTAAGCCGTAAGGCAAACACGACTCGATAGGTTAACGTTGTTGGCACGAGAAGGGTCTTGAGGCAAGGTATGAGTCGACATTGTTGTGCAAGCACGGGATGGTCTAAAGACACAAAATAGGCAAGGCGTCGGTCCAAAAACTGATCCTAAGACAAGAATAGAAAGACAATCATAAAGGGGACTAAGTTGCACAAAAGTAAAGTAAACGTGCGGGTTTTGTATGGGTGGGCGAGGAGCTCATTCCACCAGTACAGTTGAGTACTGACACCCACATAGTTTTCATGTGCAGGCACAGGTAGAAGCTCGTGGCGCGGAGCTCGCTTGGATGCGTCGAGGCACAAAGTTCCTTGGCGACTCGAAGCGTGCGGCCGCATGGAGAAAACTTATACGGGACATAATGTATGGACGTTGCCTTCCGAAGCTTCCGCTGGATCGAGCATTTGTATTGAGAGATGAGAGAGAGCAGAGTGAGCTTGAGTGATTGTAATTTGGCCTTGCGCCCACAAATGTAACCTTGTATTCAGTATCAATAAAAGAGTTTCCTTTGAATGACTTGTGTTCATGTGTTTGCTTCAAATTCTGCTGCTATTATTCAATGTCTCTGCTCGGGACTTCTGTGCGACGACCCCGTCGCAGCCGCTGAAATCGGTCGTTATGGAACCCGCCTTGCACGAGCGCAACCTAGGCTCGTGCGGCATCACGCCTTAGCGAGGACGATCGCTCCTACGGGAGCGGGGCATGACAGCTCGTGCCTCTAAACCGACTCGTGTTCTACGCAACGCTGTCGCCCAAGTCATACTTCATATGACGGGCCTTGGGGTCGTGGGACTATTTATCTTGACAACCGCAGAATGAGCGGGACAGCACATAGAATAACTTAGGTCGACCGGCATAACTTTGCCTAACTCACTCAAGCCTACAACTTAACCCAAGGGACGAGCAAAGGCTACGCCAAGCCTTGCGGGACAGGATCGTGCATGCTTTAGCAAGCATTTGTGCGGGCGACGCCTATGACTTAGGCTAACTCTCAGCTTTTGCACCGAAGACCAACTTTCCTTCTCCCAAGCCACGGGACGAAGGACCGAGTGTCATTTTCAAAGCACGCCGTGCACCAACTCTAAGCCGACCGTGGAACGTTTTCCATGTTCTAACTCGATTCAACCCGTCGAAATTATTCCCTTATCTATGTGGATGCGTAGCTTTTATTACCAAGCCTAACTTGTGCAAGTTGAAAATACGATTTATTATGTGAAGGCAAAGATGAGGAGAGTTCACCGAAACTACTCTACCTGAGCGAGCGGTCGCCTTGACCGAGCGAGCCTTCGAGCAGCCGTTGCAAGGCTAAGTCCGAACGCCGTCGACATTTCGATTCCTTCGATTGACTTTGCGGGATGGGGCACTACATCATACACCACTCAGAACAAGTCTCATCCTCGAGACTTTCCTGAAGGCAAGCTATCCTACCACCATTTCTATGGCTAAGACTTAATCGTACACATTTCGCCTACGCGTTCCTTCGATTCCGAGCCACGCTCGTACTATTATCAATCTTTCCTTTAACACGATCTCAAGATCTCGACACACTCCCATCTTTCAAGCCTTGCTTGAACTCGTCGTATCACTTGGCTGGATCATGCACACATTCCAAGCGTCTCCAAAATACATGCATTCAGCCAAGCCGCATGATAGAAAATTTGTCATTCTCACTCGAGTCGCATCGTGCACATACCCAAGCGTCCCTGAAATATATGCATCTCAGCCGAATCTCGTGAGCAGGGTTTCCTACATTCGTGATTCACGCTATCCATCCATGCCAATCCTCAAGATTAATCATTCCGATTGCTAACACTTGAAACAGGGCGTCTCGCCTAACCGCTAGGCTATTTCTTTTCGAGGCTAAGTCAATGTCAGGATTGGAATCATAGTTCCCAAACAATAATGCCAACACTGACCCCAATCCTAGGGTCAAACCAAAGTCGATCATACGGGGTCTTCTACCCAAGCTCGCGTCACTCAGATTTCTAAACATCGAGCATGATCACCTAATTTGTATTACGGCACGCGTTGCGTATATTCGAATCCTTTCAATTCACCAATTCTAACCAATTCATGTATTCGATCACGAGGTCGTCTCGCTCGACAATACGTTGCGCCCCAATCTCACGCGAGTCTGATAATACGCGATGGTTCATGAATCACCATGCAACGCTCCCGCGAAATAATCATTCTCATCGGAGCATAACTCTTGTTTGAGTTTAGACTCATTCATTCTCGATACGCGGATTGGACCTACTTAATCCTCAAGTTCAATCGACAAGCACACCAATTCAATCTCGAGTCCATCTTCGCGTCAAACCACAAGTGGAAGCACAAATTGTTGTACCGTGCAAGTTCGACCACTCCCGCTGTATGAATCACCATACCAGCGCTCACGAAGAGTGATCGCCCTAATCGGCGTGACGCATGTGCGAGGCTGGAATAGCGCTCGCATAAGACAAGAACGTCAACGTTGTGGTTATCGACAAAGCAAATCCAAACATTCCAGTTTTCATCCAAGCCAAGTTCGATCGTCATTCATTCAACTTAGAAAATCCTCGAGCCAAGTCTATCTTTTCCTCGACACATTTTAACATCTCGATTATAACATCCATCGGAACAATGATATTTGCACGATCGTCATTTGCCGAGTCAGAGTACCCCCGAGTTATCGCATATCGATCTTTGATACGCCTCAATACCATTGACGATATGCGTAACCTGACGATCTTCCTTGCAACCAATTTCGAGTCGTGCATTGATGCTGTCGTCCGAACTGGATATTCCTTAATTTTCTCGATACTATACTCAAGATCAAGTTCAGTCGCTTTTCTCAAGCTCGTTTCAAGATCGTTATTCAAAACTCAAGTCACATTTCAGTTGCATCAATCCGATATCGCACGCACGATCCTCTAAGTTTCCTCGATCAAGACCATTCATTTTCATTCATCGTTTCGAATCGTTTTCTAACTCGCGTTGTCATTCACAAGTTGTCCGAACGAGATGCTCGTTCGGGACATTCGAAGTCACGTCCAAGCATGACGCGTTCTAAGGCTTTGCGCGATCGCATCGCCTCGCCGCAATAATCGTAATCCTCAATATTCACTCGAACAATTCCTAAGACAAACCATACACCACTCGGATTCGAGCCACTCGACTACTCGTCGACACTCATTCTTATTCTTCTCTGAACCTATCACATACACCACTCGAATTCAAGCCATAAGATCTAGTCCTCAATCACATTCGCGTCATTCGCTAAGACATCCTTCAGATTCGTTCGACGAATCGCTAGAGTAGTCGCTCGCGTCGCATCGACGCACTAAGTCGTTCGTACTATTTCCTCGAAATCCAAATCAATCTCCCGTGTACGCCTAAGTGTTAGTCCGATAGCGTTCCTATCGATAGACACTCCAAGTGCATCTCCGTTCCCGACCGAACGATACTTAATATCGCTCGCGACTCGTTTGCACCAAAATGTCGAGGTGCGCGACGCGAAACCCACTTAGCCAAAAGGCCGTGTGCATAGCCATCCTGTGCGGACTTTTGTTCGAGTTTGCATGCTCATTTGCTAGGGTCGACATTGGACGAATTAGGCATGCACGCGACTTGCTAAGGTCAACGTAGGACTATTCGGGCACACATGCAACTTTGCTAACATTAGCACATATTTTCTATCGAGTCAAGTTTGCAACGTTCGGCACAAAGGCCCTATCGACGCATTTGGCAACGGCCTACCGATGCGTTAGATTGAACGCTTGTATGAGCTTTCGAAAATATTTAGACTTATTATATGGAATGCCGATGGACATTTAGAGAGAGCGCACCAACGATAACAACTTGCGAAGCAACAGAGTTTTGCAAAAACATCGAAGTTAAAGAATTCAATCGACGGTCCAAGGACGTAAAGCCGTGCTCTGATACCATTATGTCACGCCCCGCTCCCGTAGGAGCGATCGTCCTCGCTAAGGCGTGATGCCGCACGAGCCTAGATTGCGCTCGTGCAAGGCAATTCCATAACGGCCGATTACATCGGCGGCGACGGGGTTGTCGCACAGAAGTCCCAAGCAGAAATATTGAAACATACAGCGAAATTTAAGAACAAGTAACACATGAACACAAGTCATTCAAAAGAAGCTCTTTATTGATATTGAATACAAGATTACATTTGTGGGCGCAAGGCCAAATTACAATGTCTCTCGTGCTCACTTTTCTCTCATTTACAAGTCACTCTGCTCTCTCTCTCTCGATACAATACTTGAATCCAGCGGAAGCTTCGGAAGGCGATGTCCATACATTATGTCCTGTATAAGTCTTCAGATCACGCAGTTGTACGCTTCGACTCGCCAAGGAACTCCGTGCCTCGACGCATCCAAGCGAGCTCCGCACCACGAGCTTCTACCTGTGCCTGCACATGAAACACTGTGTGGGTGTCAGTACCACTGTACTGGTGGAGTGAGCTCCTCGCCCACCTATACAAAACCTACACGTTTCATTTACTTTGTGCAACATAAACCCTTTTATGATTGTCTTTCTATTCTTGCCTTAGGATCAATTTTAGGACCGGCGCCTTAGCGTAACTTGTGTATCGGGACCATCCCGTGCTTGCATATCAACGTTAGCTCATACTTTGTCTCTAGACCACTCCTCGTGCCAACAACGTTAACCTATCAAGTCGTATTTGCCTTACGGCCATAATCAGAGACGCAACTACACGAAAGACTCCATTTCCTTGCCTCTAGACCTTTCTCGTGCTTGCATTGTCGACGTACCGACTTATACTTGACTTTCGTGCCAAACTCTGGGACGTAACGACTCGGGCTAGCGTTAATTCGATTCGTGCTTCAATATCTCCGAGGCAGTGCCTCCTCGCTTAGTCTCGCCTACACTTGTCTTGTGATAACGTGGCCGTACCTCATATCTTGAGGCCGTGCCCACAACTCAATGTAACTTCACACAACTTGCCCTACGGCCCTTTTCGACTTAACTCGCAACAGCTCAAGCCTAACTCATGCAACTCTATGCCAACAACTTAATACTCGACGCCACATCTCGTGCCGAAGCACGTCGCCTTCGCTGTAGCCAAATCTTAGGCTCCGACATTGTGTCTTTTTAACTCATACATATTCAACTCAATCCAAAGACACACACGCGGATCGCCGCTTGTGCCGACACATCTATATGAATGGTCACTGGCATTGACTAGCCATAGTGGACATAGCCTGGCATTCGGGACCCTTGCACCGCCGGTTGCGATCCTCGATGCAAGTCCCACCTACCGGTTGCTTCATACCCAGCTCGACTATAATCTGTTCTTCCTAGGCCGAGTCGGTGCCCATGGCCCAGGGCTGCCGCTCGAAGAACCATCGCCCTTGTCGACAAGTTGTCCATGACCACGCGCCTACGCTAACTTCTAGACTTAACGTAATGCATGGTCACATCATCATCATTTAGCTACTTTGCTTTACTCTTTTCATACTTCCTTTGCAGAGCCCAAACCAGGGTTGCCTCGGCGACTGAACCACAGTCCCGACATATTTCCTCTCGGCGACTAACCATCGCTTAGACTTAACATTCTTTGAACTCCGGGAACGGCTACTGCATAGCCTTCCAACTTAACTTGAACATAACGTGTTTTCTTAAGTATCGACCGACCGTGGCTAACTTTCCACTGAACCAACCGTGGCTCGTGCCTCTAAACCGACTCGTGTTCTACGCAACGTTGTCGCCCAAGTCATACTTCATATGACGGGCCTTGGGGTCGTGGGACTATTTATCTTGACAACCGCAGAATGAGCGGGACAGCACATAGAATAACTTAGGTCGACCGGCATAACTTTGCCTAACTCACTCAAGCCTACAACTTAACCCAAGGGACGAGCAAAGGCTACGCCAAGCCTTGCGGGACAGGATCGTGCATGCTTTAGCAAGCATTTGTGCGGGCGACGCCTATGACTTAGGCTAACTCTCAGCTTTTGCACCGAAGACCAACTTTCCTTCTCCCAAGCCACGGGATGAAGGACCGAGTGTCATTTTCAAAGCACGCCGTGCACCAACTCTAAGCCGACCGTAGGACGTTTTCCATGTTCTAACTCGATTCAACCCGTCGGAATTATTCCTTATCTATGTGGATGCATAGCTTTTATTACCAAGCCTAACTTGTGCAAGTTGAAAACATGATTTATTATGTGAAGGCAAAGATGAGGAGAGTTCACCGAAACTACCCCACCTGAGCGAGCGGTCGCCTTGACCGAGCGAGCCTTCGAGCAGCCGTTGCAAGGCTAAGTCCGAACGCCGTCGGCATTTCGATTCCTCCGATTGACTTTGCGGGACGGGGCACTACAATTGTACCTGGCATGGTGTGACCAAGAACTGACATGCATGATAACTTGACCTGATAACTTGACCTGCTACACATGACTTGATAGTGACCCTGAGCCGCAGGGCTCCTTCCTGTGCCTTGTCCAACTATTTAATTATTATTATTATTATTTCTCTATTGTTATTTGATCTTTAATGATGACTTGTGTCTTGTAACCTCAGCATAACTTGAGTCTCCTGATTGAATGCTTGTACTATACTGTCCGGTACATGTACCCTAAATACGACAGTGACCCGTAGTGGTGCACTCCTGATTAATGACCTGACATGACCTAATAGTGGCCCGTCGTGGCGCACTCTTGACCAGTAAACTTGACATGATAGTGGCCCGCCGTGGCGCACTCTTGACATGATAAACCTGACATGATACTCCTTGAAATGCTGTTGCGACGGCTAACACGACTTGACAAGAATAAGTGGCCTGGACACCGTGGGTGATTGTGTTTGTATAAATGAACCCATCTTGTCTTGCATCATGTCTAGGACATGAATCCCTGGTTTTCCACGGTCAGGGATTCATACTGAATATGGCTAGGTTAATGACTAGATTGATCAAATAGTTCATGGAGGATTTTCCAGTTACCTGTTGCCCCTTTGGTCCCGGCCTTATATATATTACATGGGATTTGTTGCTATCCGTCGAGATGAGCGCACTTCCAGCCCGCCGTCGAGTGTGGTACCTTAGGACACATGTATCTTACTACAGTGTGTCTGCTATATCCTGCTATCTTTTTCTTTTCTTGCTGGGATCACTCAGGTAGTAACAAACAGGTAACCGGACTTGGAATTCTCATTGCATCTTGTTAGTAACTAAGGCTTGTGATAACCCTAGTTAGTTAAAGTATCAAGCCTTTCTTGGCCGTGAAATGTTGGGTGAAGTTTACCAGTTTATTCTTGTCTTGATCCTGTACAAGATTGTTACATGTCCTGATTTCTTATTTTATCTTGCCGATAAATGGTGGGAGAAACCAAGTTCCGTTCAGACGAAGGGTTACAACCCCGGTCCTTGTTTGGTTTACGGGTTGTAACCTGGTTATCTGAATAGTCCCATGGTTATCTCATCGTATATCACCTTCCCAGTTCTATTTATTTAACATGTTCTCCAGTTTACTTTATGTCAAATGATGATGATTTACTTACTGTCTTCCTACGTTCGGGATAAGTGCATTGGTACTGCACGAATCTCGATCCCCCTTTATTATTGCTTTCTCTCCTTGTTGAATGCTAATAATTGCTGGTTTTAAGTTCATAGTTCGGCCTCCTTTGTGGTACTTGCTATTTGGGGTCTGACCCTACTGGTTTTGCATGGCCAGGTTCTAATAGAAGAGCCCGAAGGATCTACCCACCCTCTACTCGACGGTGACCAGCCGGAGCACCAGAGTGCCTCAGTGGATTTCTTCTTCATTCTCCCACTGATATGTAAATTCTCCTCTTGTAACGTTTAGCCCCGAGCACGTGTTTAGCTCGTGTTTTGGTATTTTCCTTGATATTGTAGCCTACGGGCATAAACATGATATGTGTATTCTAGACTATAGCTAGTCCTTATCATGTACAACTAATACTCTAGCTAGTCCTTAGTTCTGTGGTACTGGCTTCATGATCAGTCATGTATATATGGTTTGGGATGCCTTACTATTGTATGTATGATGATCGTACTCTTTGCTCTTGTATAATTGCATGTGATTGAGATACCTAGGATTGTTAAACCTTAGGATTGACTGATGGCTTGTAGAGTAACCCCCATGTCTTGACAGCTTATACATGATTTCAGAGTATTAACGTACTTTGGGATTGCGTAGCTGGCTATGTCTGCCCCCGCTCTCCGGTATTCCGGTTCTGGGGCGTGACAGGCGGTAAGTATTATTATTATCCTGTATCTCATGCAGGAAAGCTGGATTCGGCCAATGGTAAAGTAAACATGGTTTCATGAAACACCATGTTATTTGAATTGTGATTTAATCTAAATGTTGCCTGTCCCTAATAAGTTCATATCTTTAAAATACTTGTCATTAAAAAATGTTGGTTTAGCTGAGTGTGCCAACGGGGCTCACCAGCGCATTGTTATAATGTGCTGACCCCTCCTCTACAGGTACTGGAGAAGGCTCGGGCGCACATCGCAACTAAAGCTTTCTGAACTGATGTTTCCTTTCAAGCTATTTTCCCTAAAGACGCACAAAGTATTGCAGAGTTTTCAAAGATAGCTGCTTATATTTCAAAGTACTAAAGGGGCATAATGTATGGAACGGAAGTTATTTTATGGCAGCCTATCAGTTGTACTTCTTTTCTTGAATCAATGTAGCCGAAAAGGCATTTCAAATATTATCGAAAAAAGTTGTATTCTGACTACAATTATCAAAAAAATGAGTATTTTTTCTTCCTATATTGTGTCCTCAATATTTCTGAAATGTGGTTGGGTTTCAAATGTTTCCAAATGACTTAACAGTGCACGTTCTTGCCTTGTACAAGTGCAACACCAGACATGTACGGCATCACGCCTTAGCGAGGACGAACGATTCGGTGCGAATCGAAGCGAGGACGAAAGATACCCCGAATCGGGGCGTGACAGCGCTCACGCAAGACGGATTCCATAATGGACGATTACATGATAAGCGATGGGGTTGTCGTACAGAAGTCCTAAAGCAGAAATATTGAATAAGTAGTATGTTGCCAGCGAAAAGTTGAAACCAAACATAAGTCATATAAAAGATGCTCTTTATTGATATTGAACAAGGATTACAAATGTGGCACGAGGCCAAGATTACAAGTCACTCAACTCTCTCTCTCTTCTCTCTATATAATTTGTTGAGCCAGCGGATGCTTCAGATAGGCGATGTCCATACATTATGTCCCGTATCAGTCCAAATTCCATGTGGATGCACGCCTCAAGACGCCAAGGAACTCCATGCCTCAGTGCGACCAAGCGAGCTCCGCACCAACGAGCTTCTACCTGTGCATGCACATGAAAACTGTGTGGGTGTCAGTACTTAACTGTACTGATGGTGTGAGCCCCTCGCCCACCCATACAAAACTAACACGTTCATTTAGTTTGTGCAACATAAGCCCTTTTTGATTGTCTTTCTATTCTTACCTTAGGATCGATTTTAGTACATAGACTCTTGGTCTATTTGTGTCTCTAGACCATCATCGTGCCTCACACCGATAACTTACTTATCATCGTGCCTCTAGACCATTATCATGCTTGCAACATCAATGTATCGACTCGTACTTGCCTTTCTGTCTCATACTTAGGGGTGAGCATTCGGTTAATTCGGTTCCAATCGAACCGACTAACCGAAAACCGAATTCGACCGAAAACAGAATAAGCAAAACGGAAACTAAATCGAATTTGTCCTTAAGCGAAACTGATCTTAGGACTTGTTTGGATGTACAAATCTCCTTAGGGATGAAGGAAAATGGTACAGTAAATAGAGGGATTAGTAAAAGAAATATTTAGCTATTTTTAATTAAATAGGGTTACAAAGAATGTTAGTTATACTTAAGAGAGGAATCATTTTAATTATTTGGACATGCCAGGTCTATTTAACAGTGAATCACATTGGTGATCTATTGATTCTATTTCGGACATGTGCAGTGAATTAGCACTTTAATCCAGTTACACTTTTGTTGAGAACTACAATTCTTGAGCTAAAATTTGACAAATAGCCATTTAAATATTTCATACTCTTCATTTCAGTACTTACAGCCAAATTTAATACATGTTGTAAGAATGAACTATCTGTGGACATCAATGCACTCATTAATTCAATATTATGCAATCTTATCTTTTTGTTTCTTTGGTTCTAAATTTGATGGACATGGTGAAATAGTGTCTGTGCTCTATATGTGTATCGATGTCCATGTTCATGCAACATTGAGGACTCATATTTACCTATTTGAAACTGTACATATTCGATATTTATATCGTCCTTATCTGTATCGGTGTCCATACTCGTCCAACCTAGCTTTTTAGACTTCAGAGTAGGAGTAGGATTTATGACAATTTTGGGTACACAACTTTAGATAGAAAATCATTTGGTGCCTTGCTGGTTTAATGTTAGGCCTCGTTTGGTTTGCGGAAGGAAAGGAAAAAGAAAGTAAATTAATTCTTTATTCTTTTCTTTTCTTGAGAAAATTATAGTTTCGATTAATTTTTTCTTTCCGTGTGTTTGGAAATATCAGGAATATAGTTAGAATACATCTTTGAGTAGTGATAGTTTAGTCCTAAACTTTTTAACGATACGGTATCATTTTATACTTATTACCTACTTGGATTTTAGTGTTGTAGTACATCGACTAACTTCCAACACAGTAATTTCATCCCTAATTTTGTAATTTATTTATTTATATATTACTATTATAATTATTACATAAAACTGCAAGAGATTTTCTGTTACAAATACTAATATAACTTTTTGCAACACTTAACAAAAAAATAATTCTTATTCAGGGAGGAATGTATGGACAATTTTACGTGTTGTGTGGTGAAACAATAGAGATGTTTTAGTCAATAAATCACAAACAGTTAGTACATCGCAAGAAGCAACCACAATTTACAATTTCAAAATGTGTCACTGTAAAATTTTCATGAAAACAGACAAATACCCATCATATAAGGACATCCATGAACATATTGCATCAAAGCTTATTATAAGACAAGGTAAGCTGCTGAGTATAAATTAAGGTTGCCACATTGCGATATAAGTAAGAAAATTTGAAGGAAATTTTCCAAATTGCCACTAATAGCTTGCTTACATGAAACGAAGAAACATCATGATAATATGTGTTGCATCATATAATATTGAAATTATGAAACATCATGATAAAAAGAAGTTTTAAAAGTAATAATTTCTTATAAAAAAATCCAAATATAAAGCATCTACAAATGTTCGGACAAATACCACAAAACAAGCATAGGCATGCACTTCATCTATGTTCTACTAGAAACTAAAACAATTTATTTTTCAAGGTTATCAACAAAGTATTGCAGCAACAATAAAAGAATATAAATTCAAAAGTTTAAAGGTATTGCATATAATTGGTCATCAAATGTATGCAATTATTTGGTTAGATAGTGTATAGGTGTGAAACTTTCTTACAAAAGAATATGGAAATACTTTGACTACGTAGTCTCTTGCTTGATTCCAAAAAAGAGGATAAAGGCATGAACAAATCATCAAGTAACTCATTTTATTTTCAGTTTCTTATAAATGACAAACTGAAGGCGCTAGACCAACTTTTAGATGATGAACAGATACTTTGGTATCTAAAGTAGTATGACATCATAAAATGCTTCAAGCTTATTAAACTAGATCAATAGTGTCCCAGTTTGGGATCGGGACCTACTTTGAAATTAAAGTTTAATTAATGTGATATGATCGCACCCAATCACTTTCTAAGCCACAAATATGAATTTATTTGCCATAGTAGTGGATAAAGTCCTATTTCTTTAGAGGTAATACTCCTCAAAATAATATTACATATCCAACTAGGAAATTAATACTACTACACCTCTTGAGAGAAAGAAAAAAAATATTAGCAGGGTAGTTATATAACTCTGAGATAAGTCCAAAAAAATCTAAGACTTATTGTTGTACATGAACTTGTATGCTCCAGATAGCAAAACTTCATGGTAAACTAAGACGTACATAGATTCATAATTCTTAGCAAAAATTCATGCTAAACTAAGACGTTCATAAATTCGGATTTCTAAGTGGTACTTGCAGTATGATTTTTCATGGTGAGACACCTAATCTCTTTTGTTGGATAAAGTGCAAAAAACCCCTCGTTAAATATGTGCCTTTTGCACTAAAAGACCCCATGCTCTTAAAATTCCCAAAAGTATTAAATATGCTCATTTTGCCCCCAAATGACAGTTTTACCCCTCCCTCCCCCCTCCTTCTTCGGCTGTGTTCGCCGGCGACGGAGGCCGAGGGGGGGTCGGGGCCGACAAGGGAGCCGGGGGTCGGGGCCGGCGAGGGAGCAGGGGGGTCGGGGCCGGCGAGGGAGCGGGGGGGGTCGGGGCCGAGAGCCGGGGGTCGGGGCCGACGAGGGCGGGGGGTAGGGGCCGGCGAAGGAGGAGGAGGGGGGTCGGGACCGGCGAGGGAGCCGGGGGTCGGGTCCGACGAGGGAGCGGGGGAGTCGGGGCCGGCGAAGGAGGAGGGGGGTCGGGCCGGCGAGGGAGCCGGGGGTCGGGGCCGACGAGGGAGCGGGGGGGTCGGGGCCGGCGAAGGAGGAGGAGGGGGGGTCGAGGCCGGCGAGAGGAGGAGGGGGTGGGTCGGGGGAGCGCTCGCCGGCGATGAGGGTGGGGGGCTCGCCGGCGAGGGGGGGATCGGGGGGGTCAGGGGGGCTGGGGGATCGCCGGCGGGGGTGGTCGGGGGGGCTGGGGGATCGCCGGCGATGGGGGGGTTGGGGGTTCGCCAGCGCCGGCGCCGCCGGAGGGGGGGAGGGGTATTTTTGGTCTAATTTTTTTAAAATTTGGCTGGAGGGGCCTAATCGAGCGGATATATAATCTAAGGAGGGGTAAACTGACAAAAAATTCTAAAAGGTCTTTTAGTGCAAAAGGCACATATTTAACGAGGGGTTTTTTGCACTTTACCCCTCTTTTGTTTTACATAAGTTAGCACAAACTTTCAAAGCACAACGAAAATAATATATATATATATAATATATATATTATATATATATATATATATATATATATATATATATATTGTTGCAAAAGTAAATTTGTTAGTACAATGATCTACTATCGTAAGAACGATCAACACTAGCTAGCATACTTGTATAGGGGTGAGCAAATATCGGGTTTTCAACCGAAAACCGACCCGACCTGACCCGAAATGGCGGTTCGGGTCGGTTTTTGAAAATACGGGTCGGTATTCGGTTTTAACCTATAAAAATAATGGTTTTCGGTTCGGGTTTGGGATTCGGTTTCCGACCCGAACCGAAAATCGAATATGCACATTTACGATATGACCCCTCCTCACATGTATAAGTCAAAAATTCTTTACCCTAACTCATTTTTCTCTCTCTCCTCCTTTCTTTTGTGAGGAGTCACAGCCGCAACTCCTCCTTCGGTTTCCCTTTCCTCCTTCAGTTTCCCTTTCCTCTTGAAAAGAAACCCTAATCCTAAATAGACTCTCTCTCTCTCCCTCTGATTATTTCAAAAAGAAAAAGGCACTTTGATCTCTCTCCCTCTCTAATCTCTCTCTGACTTCCTAACTAATCTAAGAATTTGTTTAAATCTCTCGAAATCTAACCTAAACCTCTAAAGATCTAGCCTAAATCTGTCGAAGTGGACACTGGTGTACTCAAAATCCTCTACACTCGTAAGATCTAACATGAATATTTAACTTAATATTATTTTTCTGCAAAATGATTGTTTTTTTAATTTTCTTTGTTAACTAATTTTGTTGGTGTCTTGTGCAGTTGTGCTTGTTATTTCAGTACTTTGGTGAGATCATCTATTAGTAGCTCTGTTAATTTATCGATCTCGTTATTTCTAACCTAGATCACGTAATTTCTAACCTAGATGTGTGAATTTCTAACCTAGATCTGTTAATTTATAGCCTATATTTGTTAATATCTATAACCTAGGGGCTAGATCTGGTAATTTCTAACCTAAATTTTGTAGATATTAATTTTCTGCCAATTTTTCTAGATATAAAATTTATGTTAATTTCCAACCTAGATGGCTAGATGATATATTGATGTATAACTTGAATCTCTAGTGGGTTACATTTTTTTTCATTTTGAACAATACCCGGAACTTCACTTTTGCTATTGTAAGGAAGAGCAATCATTATTTTTCATGTTCAACTTTAATCTCCAGTGGATTTTATTTTTCTTTATGTTCAATTGGAATCTCTAGTGGGTTTTCATTATTGTTCATGTCCAATTTTCTTGTGGTGAATGGGAAGGAAGTGCAATCGTTTACTGGCACAGAGCGTTCTTATCATGTATTTGTTGTTGTACAAGTTTATGTTTGTAACCTGGTAATTTTCTTAATTTGTAAAATGGTGCCTATATTGTATTTGTAAAATATTTGTAAACCGGTGAGAGGTGCAAATGTTGTAATTCAAGAACATTATGCAAACTGGTGCCTATGGTTTGCATTTAACCGGTGCCTAATGTCTATGATGTAAAATGGTGTCTATGTTATATTGGAGGTCAAGTTGCTTAGTTTGTGTGGACCTGTGGTGTCTATGTTAACTTATGATACACATAATCTTATGTAAAATGGTGGCTAATGTTAATATTAGTTTTCAATCTATATTTTTTATGAAATGATCAAATTAGTTATTAGCAAACTGGTGCATACTCAAAATGGTTCTTATAAAATTTTCCAATATACTTAAAAATTGTATGTTCAGGCTTGGCCCATTGGCCCTTCAATATTGACATTAAATTTATATAATTGCGGGCGTGGCCCACTTGCTCCGAAAATCGAACCGACCGAAAATCGAACCAGTTTTTTTCGGTTCGGTTTTTTCGGTTTTTCCACAAAACGGTTCGGTTTATAGTATTAGAAAAAAGGTTTTAGTTTTCGTTCGGTTTTTTTGAAAAAGGTTCGGTCCAACCGAACCGAACCGTTGCTCACCCCTGCTTATACGGAAATGACTGAACACAACACAGAATAAGAATTCATGAATAAGAGCATAATTGCAATCAGAACATAACATGGTAATTAAACACCAACATGTATGCAGTGAGAAAGAGTACATGAGTCTAGTAACTAAAATTTTATTATTTTACAATTGATTAATCTCTTGGATTTTTCTTTAATGAGAAAAAAAATAACAAAAAGAATTTTTGATATTGAAATGGCCGATGGATGGATCGATCGAGCTTGCTAATTAGTCGAGAGAGAAGCATATACTTGTGAACTTGTCAACATGCTCCCGGCGAAGGGTGAGGTAGGCGTTGACCCCTCCCTTCTCCCCGTCGCCGAAGGAATCGACAAGCGTTACGACGCCTTCGGCCGGAATATCGGGCGGGAGCATGACCTTGGGAGCTCCGGTCCCGAAATCGATGTCGTTCATGGGGAAGCCGAGCCAGCTGTCCATCTCGATGTCGGGATAGATTAGTTCCCCCCACTCTTCGGCAGTGACCATGAGCTCCTCGTCCCCTCCCTCGTCGTTGAGGATCTCTCCGAAGTCGATGAAGGAGCGGAAGTAGCTGTCGTCGATCTGCTTGAGGGCCTTGCGGATGGTCGAGACGTTGTTGCCGACGTCGTTGGAGACTACCTCTCCGACTTGCGACGTGGGGAGTGCCCAGCAGACGAGGTTGCCGAAGTAGTCCCTGGGCACGACAGGCCTCATCTTTCCCCTTCCGTTGACTGCTATTCTCAGTCTCGTCTCTCGTCGTGGTCGTGGCCGCGCGCTGTGACAATCTTCTTCCATATGTGAGCGGAGAGGCACTCGAAGGTGGTGCACCTGTAGGGAACTCTCCTCTTGAGCTCCGATATGAACTCGGCAGGGAACTGGACAGTCAGGTTGTCCACGGGAGACCTGGCGGCGGCGGGGGGTGACGACTTCGTGTTCACCAGCTGCTTGGACTCGGTCTCCCGGTGGTCGTACTTGCACGTCGGGGGATTCCTCGGCACGAAGAGGGAGTTGCGGTCGACGTTGTAATAAGGGGGAGGGGGAGGGGCGGCGGCGGCGGCGAGCCCACGTGCCGCCTCGGCCCACCGGGCGATGAATTGGAAGATGGAGTAGCCGTCGGAGATGGTGTGCGAGATGGTGAAGCCGATGACCATGCCTCCGCAGGCGTAGCGGTTGAGCTGGACCTGGAACACCTCGTTGGCCCCGTCGTGGACGCGGGGATACAGGTTGCCGTGCGTGGTGGGGTCGTGGATGAGGCTCTTCTCGTCCATGGGCACATTGACCTGGGTTGCGACGAGACGGACTCCGGCATTGTTGAGGACGAAGCTGGGGCGGGAGCTGCTGTCGTAGTCGATGGTTCCGGCGAGGTGGGGTAGGGAGCGAGCACTCTGGACAGGCTCTCGGTGAGGACGGAGTTGGAGGGCATGGTAGAGCGGAAGGCCATGAGGACTGGGTAATGGAAGTTGCCGGCCGCTCTGTCGAAGACCGTCAACGGCGTCACCGCGGCGTTGGGGAGGTGATTAATATTTGGCACCGGACAAGGTTTCAAGATGAAGTTGCTGATGCTCTCGATACTAGCAGCCATGTCGAGTCGATCCGATCCGATTCGATCCGATCCGATCGTCGTCTAATCAAACAATTAGCACAACGTTCGTTCGTTCGTTCGTCAAGTAGCTAGTCTAGTTTATATAAGTGAAAGTGATGATTACAAGTATATATATACACACACCATTTATAGAAGCAGAGCGGAACCACAAGAAGCAAGTGTACTTTCTAAGAAACTCTATAGGGAGGGAATCAATCAAGTGGAAAATTAAATTAAATTAAATTAAATTAAATTGAATTGGTTCAGCCACAGCCACCTGGTTTGACTGCATACCTAACCAACCGCCGTTCGTATTTGATTACTGAACTGATTGTCAAGTGGTCGACTCTGAAAGAGTCACAAGTCTCTCCCAACGAAACAGCCACCACGACTGACTCCATTTCTTGTTAGCTAGTTTTATATTAATTAATTAATCATAGAGAGAGCCTCTCCTTCCATTACAGACGACAACAATAGCAGCTGGAAATGACTTCTTAATGCACCGTTACGTTACTTTGCTGCCGCCTTTAAATAAACGTATTATTTAAACAACTATTTCATTCACGAATGCTAACGCCCCGCCTCTATTGTTTGAACAAGAATTTCTTCCAAACCAGCCACCACCACCTTCCTATTTCATTCACGAATTGATTAATTGTCATGTGGTCAGACTGAGCAAGTCAAAAGTCTCCCCCAACGAAAATAGCGTTTTACATTAATTATAGATTAATTAATTATAGAGAGAGCCTCTCCTTTCATCCGTTACGTCACTTATAGCTGCTTCCTATATAATAAGACGTGTTATTTAAATTCCACACTCCTTTCATTTTATGCGCCAAATCCTCTCTCTCTCATTTTATGCATGCGGGGAACTCCTCTCAATGCCTTAAGATGCTGGTAGAACGGTGCCTATAATCAAATCCACTCTCTCGTCTCTAGCTTCCTATATATTATTTATCTTCGTACATTATCCCTAAACAAGTTATCAGTGAGCTAGCCAAACATCAACGACAATTCTGGTGGATGATAACTAGTCTCTTTCCTTGTACCTATCCTCGTTGAACTAACCCTCGTCGTAGTACACTGCGCAGACATGATACAACTTTGGATTGGTTGTCCCAATCGATCACGAGCTTTCTGGTCGAAGATTGCATCACGGACCAATTTAGCAGCGACAACTGAAAAGATCTTCTCGATCAGCTCAGTACGGTGTGGTGGATAAAAGAAATATGTTTGCTATAAGAAGTAATGTAGTAAGTTTGTATAATATTCATAAGTAGATGATTCATATTAAAACTAAAAATACTTTTACCTTAAAACGTTCAAACCAGAATGCCTTTCTCTCGTCCAGAGCATCCGAGTAGTTGAAATTATAAGGACCACTATAGTTGGATCTCAGAAAGTGCCCCAAACATCTATCTATGTACCCCCGAGGCACGATATCTATACTAGATAATTACATTCATTAAAAAGTGAATTATGCGTAATAAAATATTAACCAATCATCTTACTTTATAGGCCCGTCAGTCTAAATCTCTATCCTCGTCTCGTCCGGCTAGCCTGCCTGCAGACAAAAATCATTTCCGTTTTTACTTTTGATAATTGGATATTTCTTTACTTATTGGAGGCAAAATGGACAACAAATCTTACTCAAATTATCTAGGACACTGACATACGCTGTGAGTACTCTAATTTTATAGAGGGTTATTATGGTAATTAATATTTATTTATTTTATTTTTATTTTATATGTCAAATCTTTTGCTAATATTTGCAAAATTAGAATTTTATAATTATTATATGAATATTAAATGTAAATCATTATCAATAATATTAATATATTTTTTTATAAAATTTTGTAACTATTTTAGCATCAACCAACTTGAATTATTTTATTTTGTCATTATATTTTAGGTTGTGTGATCCTACACAACATAACAAATTTGCTAGTTCTGAAGCAAGCAAGTGCACCCCGTAATGTGCATGCTACTATTCACTTATGATAATATTTCAAAGCCACACATTCAAAGGGCCATTCATGCATCAGAAGAAAAAAAAGGAATCTTTTCCTTTGGTTTCCTTGTATGTTGTAGCTAGTTGGTAGCAACTATTACAGTGCTTAACCATGTACGTTAACTAGCATCTCAATAGCCAAGTGACAAGTCCCTTCAAGTACCTAACATCTGTCCCTTTCTCTTCCTCAAATGTATGTTGCATATTTGTAACTAGCAAGTGCATCCCATAATCGTTGCATATTTCAAAACCTTGAGCAGCAACCCCACTTCTCCTCACCTTCTTCTTCATTTTTCTCCTTCCCTTCACCTTCATTTCTCCTCCTTCCCCACCAGTCAAGCAACCCCCACCTTGACGACCCCGGCGACCTTCTCAGGCGACCCACCGCTGTCGCAGACCGCCGCAGTAGACCGCCCAGGCGCTGCACGACCACGTGTGACCGCACGTCACAGCAGCAGGCTGCCCAACCCTCTACTTTGAGGTATGAATTCTCCTCCTCCGTTTATCCGATTTTCGATCTATTAGTTTCTGTTGAATCACAACATAACCCCCTTCAAGATCCTCCAAGTAGTTTGGATTAAAATGGTGTGTATTTAGAGAAAAACAAATCGAAAGTTGAGGACAACTTCCGGTTTTTACCAGTGGAAAACTGTCTCGAATGCCCATATTTGTAAGCATTTTTCTCCCAACATATTCGACGTTTTTAAAAAACACTTGAATAGACCTGACCACAACATAATCGAGACTAAAACCTTTCAAACACTTTCTGTTAAAAAGCTATATTTTGGGATTAATCGGTCAATAAAAACTGCCATAAAACTGGTTCCGTAAACACCCAAAATTTTCGATACGGGGTGCATCCCGCCAAACGAGGCCACGTCATCGCGTGCGTACTTCACCGCATGGTGCGTAACGACAACAGGACATGTGGGCTTTCGTGGAACGTGATTCGGACGTGTGTGTGCGTGTCGAAATCAACGCGTATCCGTCGAAAAATGTCGTACCGGCCTATTCCAACACATTGCCATAACTTAGTGTGTACTTGTCGGTTCGCAACAAAACTTGCGCCATTGGATTCGCAGCGTTACGCTGGTCTTGTGACCCGAGTTTGGTTCGATTCTGAGAACGTTGACGAAACGGCATCTCGTGGGCCCACGGTTCCACATGACGAGCGATTTCGTGATAGGCTCATCGGAATCCGATTTCGGACGTTTTGTTGAGTTCGCATCATCGTTCTGGACGCATAGACACTAACGTGGACATGAGACGTGAGGTTACATTGGGAGGGAAGAGTCTTCATCGTGCTCTGGGCATATTCTATATATTACCTATCTACATGAGTACTTGACTTTGGGTTCTCAATACGGAATCTAAAGTGCATATATCTACATATATTATCCTTTATTGGGTTCCCCACACGGAGCCTAGAGGGTACTGTCTAGCATACGGATGAGTCCGTAAGTACCAGTCCGGGGTACGATACCAAACTCTCATTTGCATATCACTTAGATTGTTACAGTAATTTATCATTGAGTATGTGGCATTATACTGTTTTACTTTTGGCATGTTTTTCTTGTACCTTTGTTACGTCCCCCTGAGGACCTGGTTTCCTGCCAGTTTTGCAGCTTAAACGGTTGTAGAGCTTTTCTAAAGATGTTGAGGCTAATCGCCTTGATATGCGGGTATTGGTATAGGTATTTATTTCATCTACCGAGGTATGTTATTTAATATTAGTTACTCCTCTGCTGTCATAGCCTAATTTTTATATACTCATATTTCTTTCTCGAGTCTATTCGAGTTCCTGTGTTATTGGGCGGCCGACTTTAACACATGTGGCTCTTTCTTGTGTTTTATTTCATTATGGATTGAGACATAGATATAGTTGTATTATGCAGATTGTGTCCATTATAACACAGCTTATGCATATTCGAGTCGGACCAGAGTCTGGTCGAATGCGTAGCTGGCATGTTACGTACTCCTAATCCTACATATTTTGGGATTGTGACGTTACATACACCTATAACCACTAGACACAACTCACCAAAACACACACACACAAGCACCAAGGGGAGAAGGGCTGCCTAGTGCAGCCCTCCTTGCAGCCGCTGTTGCTGCTGCAGTAAGGGCTGCTATTGCTGCTTAAACAATATTGCTGATGTGTGCTGCCACAAAGGCTGTTGTGATGGCTGCTGCATAGTGCAGCAGTCCCCCCTCTCTTTTTCTCTTCTCTTCCTCCTTCACATTCTCATCCAAACTCTCTATAACCCCTCAACTTAAACCCCCTTCAAACCACTCTAATACACCCACATACCACTCATAAACACACTACACATCAAAAATCCACACAAACATCCACTACCATAACACTCAACTCAACCACAAACTCTCACAACATGCACACCCATAAACCACTCACCTCTCAACCAACACACAAACCACTCTACAAACCACTAACCCCAAGCCAAATGAGGTAGGCATGATCCCCCCTATCTCTCACACACCAGACACAACCACACCAACAAACATATATCAACATTGTTCAAAACAGTCCACTTATATCAATATATACAATATATCATATAGATACCTATAATATTACTTGTAGGCCAAAACATGCATACACCTATGTAGAAAATCATGTGAAAATCATATGGAACAACTTAACCATGTCTAAACTACCTCTAACACATAAAAACTGAAATTAGGCCTATGGGACATAAACACAAACACTTGGTGGGCCACCCTCGGAATTCTTCCATGGGTGACACAAA
The DNA here is from genome assembly GCA_029216955.1 of Iris pallida. Classification (NCBI taxonomy): domain Eukaryota; kingdom Viridiplantae; phylum Streptophyta; class Magnoliopsida; order Asparagales; family Iridaceae; genus Iris; species Iris pallida. The sequence goes on along the minus strand of JANAVB010036419.1, from coordinate 7,812,697 downwards.
ATCTATCCCAACTTCCAAATGAGAACTCAAAAGAGCCTCAAAATCAAATCTAAGGGTGGTACATGCATGGGGTGGTTCCTATGGATTCAAAACTACCAAAAATGCAAGAAAAGATGAATTAGAGAGAAGGTTATACCTATTGGGAGTTGGATCCCAATGATTCAACCCAAGGACACGGTTCCGACACGAGAACTCCTAGAAATTGGACTCCTCTCCTAGCTCCTTTCTCCCACTCCAAACTTGCACCTTCTCCTTGGTAGATTGAGTGGAATGGAGGAAGAATGACTTGATTTGTGAGATCATCAAGAGAGAAGCTCTCAAGTTTGGGGAAGAACTCAAAATGGAAAAAAGACTACTGAAGAAATGAAAGAGGAATGAATCCCTACCTCCTATGGCCCACCTAAAGCCCTAGTTGGGTCTATGGAAAATGTCCATGATGCCCTCATCTAGTCTCCCTTTGGTTAATTAGGTGTTTGCAAGGGTTTGGGATCAAAAGGGTCAAGTTATAATCTCTAAATGAAACAATCTAGTCATGTGGGATTAGTCTAATTATACTAGCATAATTAGTAAAATTTGTGGGTCATGTCTAACCAATTTTTGGATCCCGACTAGAGTCTAAGCTATCCGGACCACTAACACAAGTCAAAATTAGACGAAATTCAAATCCGACTAAACAAATTTCCAAATAACAATATAAAATAAATATTTACAAAATATTAGAATATGAAAATGATAAATTATCTCATTTTTGAAAACAAACAGTTACAGAGTTTAAAAGGCCCAGCCCTGTGGAGCCTAATAAACTTATGAGAATGATATGTTTTAAGTAAGGATCCTAAATTTTAGGACTTGGTGTCCAGGTCGTTTAGGGTCTATAAATTGTCCCTATATGAAAAGATCAAGGTACATGCACTTGTAATCTAGCATAGGATGACACTTTCAATCTATTCTTTTAACACCTATTTTTACTTGGGCTACAGTTTGCGTCTACAACCGATGGTTATTTATAAGGGAACATCATATTTTGATCGAGACTAGCACAAATTTGGAGAAAATTATTCAGGATAGTCCATTTTTTTACTCATAGGACTGTTCCAACCCAACCCCTCGTCGACTAGGACTGCCCAATTTTTTGGCATTTCTACAAACTGATAGGATTGCCAGAAATAGTGGCAGTCATAATTCACAGCAAGTGAAATAAGGACTGTCCAGTTTTCTGGCAGTCCTGACTGTATGTAGGACTGCTAGAATTCTTGGCAGTCCTGAAAATGGAATAGTCCTGAGTAATTTTTTCAATGGCAAACTTGTAAATAAATCAAACTTAGAAATGAGATAGCCCTGATCAAAATATGATGTGTCCTTATAAATAACCCAAAATGTAGGTGCACATTGTTTCGGATTCTCCGGAAGAACTATTTTCCTTGTACCACATATTTCCACTATGATAAAAGAAAAATGAGCCAAAGAATATTTTTCTTACTATAGAATAATTTTGCAACTAAGTGCTAGGAAATTTAACTTAAATATATTTGCCATGCCATCATTTTAATTTCAACTAAAGCAAATAATGTAAACAATTACGACTTCAATGACGAAAAAATTAAAAATTAAAGACAAGTGCAAGATATTTTAGGAGTGTCAATAATAACATACTATAAAAAAAAATTAAAAATTATATCTTTATGTTATTCAAAAGTGCCCATATTCAACAAAAGCTTCACAATCCATACTCCCAATTACCAATAAATTGATGCCATGGAAGAACATAATAATTGAGTTTTGCATAGAAGAGTATCATATTTATCCTAGTAAAATAAATAAAAAGTCAAATTGTGTTATGGCAGCCTGCTATTTCATGAGACTGACCCAAAACACTCAAACAATATATGTTGTGGGCTTCCATTCTGAATTCCCCGTCCATATCAATGTTTTATAGAGAGAAAAATCTGCAAGGAACAATATTGAAAGTCCACTTCATGGGACTGTAGTCAACTATATATAAATTAACACATTTCAAAATATTAATTATATTTCATGTTCTTTTTCTTTCTTTGACCAAATTAATTTAAAAATGAAATCACATGGCCGCACGGTGGACACAATAGTACCAACGGCGCCTTGCCTCCCGCCAAAAAAAAAAAAAAAAACAGACACATTGTTGTGGACTGTATGGTTGCAAGTTTGGAAGAGTGTAGGTGGTTGGTTTATATATACGTTGGGTAATGCAATTGCTAATTAACAATTCTAAGTTGGTGCAGATTTTAAGAATCTCCTCACATGTCTCCTCAGTCTCACTGTGGCAGTTTAATTTTTTTCCGGCCGCTTAATTTCTCAAAGCAATGATAGATCGATTCTCCTATAGCAAGGCTCATTGATCGACTCTTGCATCTCTATGAAACACACGCAATATTACTTAATTACATTAAACTTGGATTTTCTTATTCTTAAAGGTTAATCCATATAGAGTATAGAAATGAGAGTAAATAAAAATTTGGAAATGTTGCATAGTTATTATCAAAGAGATTTTATTTGATAGAGTTGTATTCATGTATTAGTTTCGGACAATTTGTACCCAAGGACAAGCTTCATGACCGGTTCTGGGACGCCGGAACCGTTCGACCTAGGGGGGAGATTAGAGTAACACCCTGAGATAAAAAAATCTCGCGATCAGAGGAGTGTATAGAGTAGTTTCCACTAGCGACGATCTGAACCATAGAGTCACATCGGCTAATCACGAAGAATGACCCATGGACGAACATGTAGTTGGGTGCATGCATATAATCAGAGTTATTGCAAACATAACACTAAATGCAGAGATGGAAAGTATGTTTATATATATGCAAGTTGTGCTAATCCTTGTCTTGTGCAGAGATAGACCGACGACCGTGGGTAAGATTTATTATATAAGTGACGATCTCTTGTTTATGTTTCTTTCATGAATGCTTAAAAAGAATCTAGATAAGTAGAAATATCACTAGTAAATATCTGCTAGCTTCACATGTTGCTTTAGTGCAGATTTATGTGAGTTCGGCCAAAAGCTGCTCACCAGTACATGTTGCGTACTGACTCACGTTGTGGACATTATTTCAGATAGAAAAGAGACAGGAGAATTTTAGGTGAGGTGCTAAAGCTCGTCCAGCCCAGTAGAGCTTGTTGATCGCCTCGAATCTATTTTCATTTCAAGTCAAAGTTTTTTTTTGAAGATGTCTTTACTTTTGAGTATGTAATAAAGGAATATGATGTATGGACATTGTGGCTATTTCAAAAAGAGTTTTCGAAGAGAAATATGTAAGCCAAACTATGGCATTTTGAGTCGTAAAGCATTGATCTTGTATTCCTATTAAATTATCAATAAAAAGAAGTATTGTTATTTCAAATCTCTTTGTTAATATTTGGTTTTCAGTAATTAAGTGTGCTGCGTGCGTGTGTTTTGCTTTGTCTAGTTGTATTGTGCAGGTACTGGTCTTGTGCAAGCGCAACTTAGACTTGCACGACATCACGCCTTAGCGAGTACGAACGATCCCCGCAAGGATCAAAACAAGGACGAACGACTCTAGCAGGATCGGGACGTGACATAACATATGTCTTCATATGGTGCAGTTGGCCTAGTCTAGTCGATGGCCTACCCTTTTATTTTATTGGTCCTGCTAGGTTGCACGCCAGCGGGGGTGGTCCGCACTGGCCCGCGCCCGCATGGCAGGCAGCTTTTGGCTCTCCCGTCTCGGGTGGGTCCAGGTTAGCAGAGAACCAATGGTTGTCTGCAACGCCGACGCGGACCAACACGAACTAGTTCTACGGACACGGACAAAATAGACTTTCTGTTATTTTATATATGAATAACTTGGAGAGACATCAGTTTAATGCTGAACTTGAAACCAGGACCATATATATATATATATATATATATATATATATATATATATATATGTTTTTGTTTTTCCATATATGTGGATGTGACCACGTGAGTAATTAATACATGCTTTTGGTAAAGAAAAGAAGGAAACTGTGATCGTGCTCTGTGAACGATCATGTTGCTTTGGAAAGGCGTTTCAGAATTCTAGACATCTCAATGAATGGCATGTGCAAAGATGTCGGAATCTCTGGGCTTCAGCCTATTCGTAGAGTGGATCCGGAGAATTGGATTGTCCTATCTAGAACTAATTTTAGTTGTTGATTAATTATGGACCGTTCTTGAGGTGTCACCCACGATCCAGACCACCTGTAGGGTCAAGTTGAGCATGGGATTGTCCTAGCAGAGGAGGTTGTTTAAGTTCGAAGTCTTGTCAAACTTACCCTTGGACCAACCATGTTCATATGCTAAGCTGTGATCAATAAAGTATGCCATGTTTGACTGCCCTAATTTACTATGGAAGCTATTTATTTATATATGGTGAAAACAATTTAACTACTTGACTTGGGAGTGGCCCGTTCAAAATGAAGTTGTGGGAGTATATTGGCTAAGGACTGTGTTTAAAATGAGGTTCTGTGTTGGAAACCTTCAACTTTACTTGCGTTGAGTAAATGTTCCCTTAAACTAAAAATAAGATAAAATGAAATGAAATGCTGCATTATACATAACGAAGACAATTTTGTCGTGGTTCGGTTGACTGTGGACCACAGGCTCTCTTATCCCATGGGCGGCATGCACATGACAAAGAGGCCGGGCATGTGTAGGCTGTAATAACATGTTCGAGAGATTTTATTGTCAGACTGTTCAAGTAATATTAACTATCGATCCCTATTAATCTATTCTGTTCCATTATACATACATTCAGCTCAGCACTAGCTGCACTACTGAACCCTTGTGTCGAAGCTACCCAAATATTTATGGTCTAGTCTAGTGAATCAGTGAAGCAAATGAGATGGAGGACTCCTAGCTAGCTTAGTCGTACCGATCGATGCACCGGCCACAAATTCCCACTGTCAGCTTTACTACTGCACTGACTGGTGTGGCCACGATTATAATAGAGTCGAGACCATGCACATGAAGTAGACGTACTGGAAAACTTGATAGCAATTTTAATCGATACTACTCACACGGTAGAAGCATATGCTACTGCTAGCTGTCTGTCAGCTGTGTCGACATTGGATTCCTTAATTTCTGAAGCCATCGACCGATTCGATCGAGAGGCTGACCTGACCCTGACCTCACTAGTCCGTCCGGCCCGGCCTATTGTTGATATTGTTTAATAATGCTAGATCTCAACACCTCACATTGTCATTGTCCACTCAACTCCTGCAGCTCCTAGCTATATATAAACTCCTGTCTGGCTGGTGCTGGTGCTGGTGCTGGTGCTGGTGCTACTGCTAGCTAGCTGCAATTGCAATGGATGCTGTTCATTTGGACGAGAAGTGGAAGCTATCGAGGAAGGGCAGCAGCAGCTGCAGGAGATCATCGCCGCCGCCATCGTCGTCGGATCACTCCTCCGGCGGCGGATCCGCGGTGTTGAGGAGGTCATCCAGCAGCTGCACGCCCAAAGTCAAGACAATGGCCACGCAGCGCTCCTTTTCAGACCGGTGCTCCAGCCGGGTCAAAGAGAAGCGCTCCAAGTTCTACATTATGCGCAGATGCGTCGCCATGCTCATTTGCTGGACCGACTGATTAATTAATCATGCTTCCTTTTTTTTTCTTTTTTCTTTTTTCTTTTTTTGGGTGTACGTGGTTTTTTTTTTCTAAGAGATGAGTCTTCTTTATCATCCAAGAATGCTAAGTTCATGTACAAGTACAGAAGCCAGGGATCGATGATTTATACAACTGAACATCAGGGATCATATATCTAACGAGTTTGTCGTGCTGCATGTACTTATATTTGTTGCAACATTTTGATTTGAGGAATTAATTTGACATGCATATGAATGTAGAATCGAATTGATTAATTAGCTGTTAGTCATCCAATGCTGATTGAGGGAACTTGAACATTAATTTGTATTTATGATCAACTTGATTTCAGTTGGTGCGTTATTCAAATTTCAAAGCCATGTCAGTGCCAGATCTTTGGAGACAATAATGTATGTGACAGACATGGTGTACATATATAATTGAGAGATGGTGCTAGGAATCAATTTATGAATGTGATGATGTCCTTTCTGGGAACTTGATTCCACATGCTATATCCATATTTTTCCTCTGCAGCTAATAAGTACAGGGCAGGGGATTTACTAAATTCGATATGGTAATTTCTCGATGGAATTAATTCTTCCAATGTTAAAGTCAGGTCGATAACAATATTCATGAATAAAAATATTAGAAAAAATATGATAATGTTATAGGAAAAAGTAGTGCAATTTTCTGCAAAAAGATTTGACTAGCTTGATTTTGAATGGAAGACGCGCGCTAGTTTAGGAGGGAGGGTTAGAGATTGAAGAATTAAGGTGATAAACATTGTCGATTAAACCATGAGAGCTAGTGAGGTTAATTTTAGTTTGATACTTAGAATAAACCACCAGTTTTATCTGAAGATTTTGAATGGAGATGGATAATATCTAGGGGGTGAGCCTTCGTTTTCTTCGGCGAATTGAAAAGGTCAAAGCTGAATAAATCAAATTTCTAAAAATTCAAAATCGAAATCGAACCGAATTAGCCAAAACCGAAAATCGAATCGAACCGAATAATCAATTCGGTTTGTTCGGTTTGACTATTTCTATTGTTTAATGGGTTAGATCTAAAGTTAGATCGTAAAATTATATTAAAAAAGGGTACAATTTTACTAAAAATTATAATATTTATACAATATACACATATTTGTTGAATTTCAAAATTGTGCACAAAATAGGGCTAGTTTTTCTTAAGTTATCAAAGTTTGACTTCAAAACACATACATATTTCAAAATATACATATTTTTAATCATAAAATATTCATAGACGTTAGGGTATTTACATAATTGCGTATGTCTTATTCAATTTTCGATTTTGGACAAAAACTCAAAATCGAAACCAAATAAAGAATTTTAGTATATTCAAAATCGAACCGTTTTTTTTAAATCGAACGGAAACTCTTATTCCGTTCAATTCGATTCTGGATTAAAGGAATTACAAGGAAGATGCAATTATGCTTGTACAGAGTCGTGCTGGACAGGATTCTCACGTTGGATATGCTACAGAGATCCGACGTACAGATTGATGATCTTGCATGTATGTTGTCAACAGGAGGATGAGACAATTTCTCATTTGTTTTTTCGATGTCCAACATCCAGTTATTTATGGCGGGAGCAGGCTGACACGTTAGGCCTAGCAGCAGATGGTGCACTGGAGATTAAGAATGTGGTTCGACTTATCAAGGCAACACGACGACGAGTAGTTTGTTGGTTTCTGGAAGCATGTGGAAGACTTGCATCACATGCTTGGTATATTTGGAAAGAAAGAAATTAATAATCGACTTTATGACGGAATTTGTACGATAGCTTTTGGTATCTTTCATAATATAAAATATGATGTTAGGAGAATGGGTTTGACGGGTTATATATATATATATATATATATATATATATATATATATATATATATATATATATATATATATATATATATATATATATGAAAATGCTTTATGTACCTCCAAAATATACCATTTTTATGTCCCTCCGTCACGTGGCCCTCTTCTATTGGCTCATGTCTTTCCCCCAACTCTCCCCTATTTGCTTGGGCCAATAAGGCGGTGCCATGTGGCGGAGGGACATGAAAGAGGTACATTTTGGATATATATATATATATATATATATATATATATATATATATATATATATATATATATATATATATATCGGTAAAATGGACCTGAGGTCGACCTCAGGTCCATCTTCCTGCGGTCGCGCGCTCAGGGTCGTTGGATTAAATCCATCGGTTGAAAAGAGACAGGGAAAGGAAAGAAAAAAAAAGGGGCCGCGCGCAGAGAGAAGCCTCTTCTCCAGGAGAAGAAACGAAAGAAAGAAGGAAAGGAAAGAAGAGGCTGAGGAGAGAAGAGGCGGTGACCAAGCAGGAGCTTCAACCCCGACTCCACCGCCAGAACCAAGGCCAACAGGTCCATTTTCTTCCTCATACTCCTTCCTTTCCATTTCTTCTCTTCATCCTCCTAAATTTGTGGATTTCACTTCTCACCTCTCTCTCTCTCGCCTCTTCGAAACCCTAGAGCTCTCCGAGTCCGAGAACTCGAACCGATCCAGAGCATTTTTGAGCCAATTTAGGACAATTTTAGGGTTTGATGTTGAAAAGGAAATTGATATGCATTTACTAAATTTAATTTTTTAGGGTTTGATGTTTGAGATCCTCAAAAATTTAGTTAATTTCAGATCCTCTTTAATTTTTTAGGGTTTGTTGAAAAGAAAATTGATATGCATTTACTTAATTTAATTTTTTAGGGTTTGATGTTTGAGATCCTGAGTCAATTTCCTTTGAATGTTTGATGTTTCAGATCCTCCCAATGAATTCTTTTCATTGTTCATTGTCAAATTTCCTTTGAATGTTTGATGTTTCAGATCCTGAGTCAATGTTTGATGCTTATCATAATTTTTGGATGATATTTTGTAGTTTGAAATGGGAAAAAATTATTACGTTGTGAAGAGTGGCATATGCTTTTATATTGGTTGTTATATGGCATATATCCATCCTATGTTTAGACCGACCTATGTTTAGACCGACCACCAGTATCACCTTATAATGGTTATATGGCATATGCTTTTATATTGGTTGTTTGCTGAAACCGAAATGTATTACTATGTCATATAAGTGTTTCAAATAGATAGGTGAAATATATGTATATATGCTTTATGTTGGCTATTTGTGGTAGCTGTTATGGGTTTATGCTTTTATCATCAAGTGGGTTTTCAAATGTTTTGTAAATATCATTGCTTTTTTATTTGTTTCTATTTCAGAAGATGGAAGAGAGCGAACCATTTATGCATGATCACGCGATACCAAATGAGAATGAAGAACAAGATAGTGCAACTAACGTAGATGGAGTGGATAGTCATAGTGTTTTTGAAATTGAAAAGGGAATACCACATGTTGGAATGCAATTTCCTACAGCAGAAGAGGCGTGGGACTTTTATAATGTATACGCAGAAAGGGAAGGTTTTTCTATTCGAAGGTCATCCACTGCAAAGGGAAAAGATGGTAATATCACGAGGAGGCTTTATGTTTGCAACAAAGAAGGGTTCAAAAGCTTAACTGATAAGAGAGAGGTAGGGAGAGAAGTAAACCGACGAAAAAATGAGAGAGAAGGTTGTATGGCTCGAATGAAAGTTCATAGAATCTCCAATGGAGTGTGGGACATCAAATCCTTTCATGATGTTCATAATCATGAGTTGATTAAAAACCCCTTCGAAGATCCATTTGTTGCGATCACACAAAAGATCGCACATGGATGTATCTTGTAGGAATTTAGTTGATCAGTTTCGTGGATGTGGGGTTGGACCTTCAAAGATTGCAAGGATTTTAAATGCCACGAGTAGTAGTAATGTCAATATTACTACACAACAGTGCATCGATCATTTGAGAGTAAAAAGAAAGAACAATATCGGGAAGGAGTGCACTAGAGTACTTCAGCAATTTCTTACAAGGCAAGCTACAGACTCTCAGTTTTATTATGCTATGGAGCATGATGAGGAAAATATTTGTAGAAGTATATTTTGGGCAGATGGAAGAGCGAGGACATCATATCTCCAGTTTGGAGATGTTGTTATGTTTGATGTCACTTATAAGACAAACCATTTTTTGTTACCTTTTGCACCGTTTACTGGTGTAAATCATCATAAACAGTCTATCTTATTTGGATGTGCTCTTCTTGCTGACGAGAAGGAGGATACCTTTGTTTGGTTATTTGAAAATTGGTTGACATGTATGTGGGGTAAAGCACCAGGAGCTATCATCACTGATCAAGACCCAGCAATATGCAATGCAATCAAAAGAGTTTTTCCAAATACAAGGCACAGGTATTGCATATGGCATATTAGTCTTCATGAAAATGAGCATCTCCGTTCTTTACGTTCGACTTATAATCCTGAATTTGATGAAGACTATGTAAATTGGTCTAAGAAAAGTCAAAGTGTTGAAGAGGCTGAGAGTTGTTGGGTGATCTTAAAGGAGAAGTACCAAAAAGAATTTTCAGAACCAATGACAGACAAACAAAAAAATGAAGTGAAAGCTTGGAAGTGGTTGCATACGATGCATGAGAAAGCACGTCATTGGATTAAGGCGTACCTAAAGGATACTTTCTTTGCAGGTATGAAAATTTTCATATGTTGGTCATAGTTTTAAAATTATATTTATTTGAACTCAAACTAATCATATGGTGTTCATTGCTTTTTGTGTGTAGGCATGGCGTCCAGCCAAAGGAGTAAAAGCATGAACTCGTTTTTTGATGGTTACGTAAACTCCATGACTCCACTATACGAGTTCATTAATCAATATGATAAAGCCGTACATTTTCAAAGAAACAAAGAGGAGAAAGAAGACACTTTTTGTATGAGAAACAAACCAGAATTACGTGGCATGCATGAGTTAGAGGTTCATGTTGCGAAGGTTTATACCAGGAACGTATTCTCTATCTTTCAGACTCGGTTCAAAGATACATTATACTGTCGGCATGAAAGAGTGTGCATTGAAGGAGATACGACCACATATAATGTCCAAATGAGGATTGACGGAAAGAGTTACTTGCATTCTGTTCGATGCAATGTATCTATGGGAGAATTTATGTGTACATGTGCAAGGTTTGAGACTGAAGGGCTACTCTGCACACAAATTTTATATATCATGAAGCAAAAGTTTGATATGCAAGCCATCCCTGAGAGATATATTTTGCCAAGGTGGACACTCAATGCAAGACATAGCACCTTTTGTATGGGATCCTCTTCGTCTAGCGCAGTCAATGCAGTGCGTCCCAATCAACTTACTCCACTTCAATCTTGGAGCCTTCGTGCAACATTTGATAAAGTCCTCGAGGTTGTTAGCAGAGATCCTCTTCTTTATGACGTTGTCAATGGGTGGTCAAATAGTTTTCATGAATAAAAATGTTAGAAAAAATATGATAATGTTATAGGAAAAAGTAGTGCAATTTTCTGCAAAAAGATTTGACTAGCTTGATTTTGAATGGAAGACGCGCGCTAGTTTAGGAGGGAGGGTTAGAGATTGAAGAATTAAGGTGATAAACATTGTCGATTAAACCATGAGAGCTAGTGAAGTTAATTTTAGTTTGATACTTAGAATAAACAACCAGTTTTATCTGAAGATTTTGAATGGAGATGGATAATATCTAGGGGGTGAGCCTTCGTTTTATTCGGTATCAACCGAATCAAAAAGTCAAAGCTGAATAAACCAAAATTCTAAAAATTCAAAACCGAAATCGAACCAAATTAGTCAAAACCGAATACCGAATCGAACCGCTCAATTCGGTTTGTTCGGTTGACTAATTCTAGTGTTTAATAAGTCGGATCCTGAGATCGTAGAATTATATTGAAAAAAGTACAATTATATTAAAAATTATAATATTTATACAATATACAAATATTTGTTGAATTTTAAAATTGCGCACAAAATTAGACTAATTTTTCTTAAACTATCAAAGTTGAACTTCAAAACACATAATATTTCGAAATACGCCTATTTTTAATCACAAAATATTCATAGAAGTAAGGGTATTTATAAAATTGTGTATGTCTTATTCAATTTTCGATTTTGGACAAAAACTCAAAACCGAAACTTAATAAAGAATTTTAGTATTTCAAAACCGAACCGATTTTTTTTTAAAAACGAACCAAAACTCTTATTTAGTTCGGTTCGATTCTGGATGAAAGGAGTTACAAGGAAGATGCAATTATGCTTGTGCAGAGTCGTGCTAGGTAGGATTCTCACGTTGGATATGATACAGAGATCCGGCATACAGATTGATGATATCGCATGTAGGCTATGTCAGCAGGAGGATGAGACAATTTCTCATTTGTTTTTCGATGTCCAACATCCAGTTATTTATGGCGGGAGTAGGCTGACACGTTAGGCCTAGAGGCAGATGGTGTACTAGAGATTGAGAATGTGGTTAAACTTGTTAAGGCAACACGGCAACGAGTAGCTTGTTGGTTTCAGAAAGCATGTGGTGAAGACTTGCATTAGCTGCTTTCTTGGTATATCTGGGTGCGGGCCTTCAGGCCGAATTTGTAGGCCTTCGGACCAGGAGTCTGTTATACAATTATTTATTCCCAAATATATATATATATATATATATATATATATATATATATATATATATATATATATATATATATATATATATATATCACTGAATCGTACGTCATTTTACCCCACCTGTCACCTAGCTAGCACGAAAGCCATGCCTCCGACATTATTTGTTTGAATGCTCGCTATTTAATCTCAAAGGACCCTACCAAATTCGATCCAGTTGTTCATTTCTAAGAAGAAATAATTGCGAACACACATTTTGAACACATAGGGTGAAAGTGTACATCATCCACTTATTCACCTCAACAGTAGCTTTGATTCCGAGGTTAACCCAATTTCCTTCCTCTATAGGTACATACACGTCTATATTTTATTGGAATGTGGTGCAATGCACAAGCAAGAGATTGGTATCAAAGTGTCGAGAACGCTTGGCAGCAGCCATTTGAAATTAATAGGGGGCGATGCCGCTATATATGCGATTATTTCCTTTCTTTTGAACTCCCTCTATGAAACTAACACCTCAAATTATGCCATGGAATCTATGTTTAATTACTCAGCCACTTCATTCACATATATATATTTGATCGAAGCTGTTTTTTTCGAAACTGGCATCTTTGACTGTGACTATATATTCCAAAAACTCTATTAAGATTCTGTTGCAGATTGAGAACATGAACTGCAATATGCATTTGCCCATATGAGCTTTTGATTAAATACAGTAATTAATAACAAGTGTCCCGCTTTCTGTTTTTTTCTTGAATAAATATGCACGCAGAACATGTTGTATCTGTCATTGCACATGGATTATGAGTTGAGTTTTGACCACATTGAATGGATCCATCGATACTGACGATCAATTGAAGGATAGAATTTACAGTTTTTCATTAGATCCATAGATAGTAGTACATTAATTGTATATCAAAATTAATTTTTCATTTTATGTGCTGCCATTGTTGGCTACTTGGGAGCTCAATTCAGGGTCCGGGCAATGATTAGTTAATCATGCATCATCAAATTGTGAGCACTTGTTCAATCCCACTCCTGCAGTAAGAATCAAGTTCCATTGTCGACTTTGTTACTGTCTCTTTTAGTTTAGAACATACATGCAAGTTGGTGAACAACCAGTTTTAGAAAGCACTTTCCATAATTAGCGTAGTCCCCGCACATGATTTCCACATGCAGACCATACATGTATGTGTTGAGCAACTCTCCTCTATATATGCACACAAGCCTCGATCGTCTCTTCACATCATTAATTATACAGCCAAACTAAACTCTTCTATTCTCCCTCCAGTCCCTTTCTTTCTCTACCAAGTGCTTAGTTCCATGGATGACAAGTGGAAGCTATCAAAGAAGAGTAGCAGTAGAAACAGCAGCAGCAGCAGCAGGAGATCGACATTATTAATGTCATCTTCATCGGATTGCTCTGGCGTCGGATCCCTGTTGAAGAGGTCCTCCAGCATGCCGAAACCGGCGAGGATGAGCTCGCAACGCTCCTTCTCGAACCGGTGCGCTAGCCTGGTTAAGGAGCAGAGAGCCAAGTTCTACATTATGCGGAGATGCGTCGCCATGCTCATTTGCTGGACTGACTGACTAACTGAAGCGTGCTCCTCGTGCAGTATCTTTTTTTTTCTTTCTTTCTGAGAGATGCGTCTTAATCTTTGTCATCCAAGAAGGAAAGCTCAGTTAGTAGTTGTAGTTGTTACATGCATGCACTTTTGTTGTAACATCAAATCAAATGTGACAAGTTTAGATCGACATGGGTGGGTATGCATGAGTCTGCAGACGTACTCTAAACTCCGCGCAGTTGTGAATTGGTTGAAAGAAATTATTAACATTTGTATAAATTATGTTCTCTCTCACTTAACTCACTCACGATTGTGCCAGTTCATTCCAAGTCAACAATATATGTTATAGTTTGCGATGCATAATTGAGAGAAGGTGATCGATCGATGTTGGACTGGTGAGGAAATAATCAATGAATGTGATCCGTCGTGACTGTGAGAAGAAGTTGATTCCACATGCATGTTACACTGGAGTGGCCAAGCTGTACGTACGTCCATCTCTGCTCTTGAATATATAATCTTAATCTGCAAAAAATATTAATCCGCAGAGACTAATTAATTAGCTTGGGCGGGGTTTACTAGCTAGCTAGCTACAAGTACGTACTCATGAACAATATATAATTTTGTTCAAGTAATTAATATCAAACACCAAACACATGGTTATATACAGTTGGAAAATCCAAAAAGAAAAAAGAAAACTATATATAGTTGGCATTGGCGGAGGAAGAGGAAGCCCAAAGAAAATTTACTCTCACATTCATAAACTCCGGGGAGGTTTATTTCATTTGAATTTCGTATATAAATCTCTGAGCAAATTTAGAATAATTCACCAGAAATGTAAACAACTCTATGGTAGTATGGAGAGGAGCTAAGCAATGTTTGAATCTAATTTAAGCGGTCACCAATCTCATTAACATAATGAGGAAGCTGTTAATTAGAACAGCAATTGGGATATATATTTGATTCGACTATACTACAGAAATTAATTACTTGGTAGATAATTATATGGCCATGCCAGACAGCATGAACTCGAATATATTGCCCATTTGAGCTTCTAATTGAGCTGATTATGTACTGCAAACATTGTCGTATATATTGTCTTTTTTCTTGAATAACTATGCATATAGAACATGCTATATCTGTCAGTTACGCGTATGACATGATGAAGAAATGAGTTAAAACTTAAGATTAAGATGCTCCTTACACAATATCTGAATTTAGTCCGATACAATTTGAGGGATTTTGTAGGTTTAATAATCGGGCTTAGATGAAGAATTTCATAAATTTCCAAAAAATAAAGATAGAGATAAAGAAAAACTTCTGGTGGCGGGGTTGAGTGCAAACCAGAGAATTGTACTACATACACAAATCTGGCAGTAGGTACTTAAGCACATATTGTTCATAGAAATATTTTTTCAAATTCAAGTTTCCAAACAACTTTAGGACCATACAAATTCTTGAACTAGGTCAAGTACATTGTACATAGGCTAGACCAAAATGATCAAATTGGCCGTCAAGATTTAATGAAACGAGGAACCACTCCCGAATGATCGAGATTTTGTAGAAAATAAATTGAGCTCTCCTTGTCAGCTTATAATGGCTGTTGGATCTTCCTAGCTCAATCATTCTTGAGACATTTTCAGTACACTATCAGCCATCCGAAGACCCACAAGAATTCAAAAAATATTATTGCCGTTGGTATTGTTATGAATTTGCTGGGACCCTATGTGAACCCTTCGAGATTGATTTGGCAGTTATGTCGTCTGTATGAAAAAGAAAAAAAAAAAAAAAAACACAAGTTGGTATCATTATCATCAACAACATGCCATATGGTGGCGGTTGATGGCATGGCAGGGCATGGCATGGAACCAAATGTCGAATTTATTAACTGTTTTGATGTAATATTCATGCATTTTAAACTCGTAAAAATTGTTTTATCATTGTATTGAATATTCATTTTTTCCGGACAAAAAATAGACAGGAATACATTATTCGGAGCTGCTGCTTGGTCCGCTTGCGGGCTGGCCCGCAGCCAGCTGGCAGCCCTCCATTGGCAGGTCAACCGGTCTGGGACCCATGCCTATTGGGGGTGGTGGGGGGGGGGGGGGGGGTCAATGGGAGCACTCCAGCTGCCGTGCGGTCTGGCCCGCTTGTGGGCCAGATATCATTTCCCTACATTATTTTGGCACATTATCAATGACCAAGAAAACATCACCGTAATAAAAGGCTTATTGCTCCAAAAGCACAAGCAAATATAGAAAAGAGAAGTACAACAAACAAGCGTTGTAGATTTTTTCTGGAAATTTCCTACCAAGTATGTGAAAACTGAAGGAATAAATTGGTTCTAGATAGCAAGATGAACTTGTTAAATAATCTGACAACAATGTAAGCTGCTAAGAGCAGATTAATATGCTATAGAAACTGGCGAACAGAATAATCCGTTAAAGACGATAGAAATTGCTCATAAGATAACAATAAAGTTGTTGTTTACAGAGCAAAGCTCTAAATAAATTTGTTAAGATTGGCACAACTGTCTGTTGTAATGATAAATATCAACGTTGCTTAAAGTAAGATTCGACTGTCTCCATCGATCTCCTCCCATGAACCAACAAGTTCTTAGGAACTTGTGATATGCTTGTTCTCGCCTCCCTTCGTGGACAAGCATGTAAAAATGCTTGTTGTTGCTATTAGAGATGAAACTCTATTTTCTCTGGTGGAAATCTCTTATATTTGTTGTGTCCTTCACAAAGTGCAGAACACACAAAATATATAGGGAAGAAATCTCCTAATAACCGTCCACGGAAGGAAGATCATAGAGTAACTCCATATGAACTAATAGGGTAGTTACCAACAATAACTCCCTAATAATTAGACTAGTATTATCGTTAAGTTGAATCTGGAGCTTACCAAACCCTAGGGTTTGCTCTCTCGTTCCCTTCTTCTCCAAACCCCTGGGTTTGGCCGTCGCTCTTCCTCTATTGCCCGACGCCTTCTCCTCATCTTCTGATCCTCGGCTACCCCGCCTTTCTATTCTCCTCCGTGCTGCCCCCCCCCCCCCCCCCCCCCCCCCCCACACCCACCTTTCCTCACCTGACATCCTCCCTCACGCCATCTCTGGTGTCCCATGGCGTCATATAAAGAAGTAGTTGAGAAAATGGCGAATTTGTTCTCGCTCCAAGGACCATCCGAGGTGATCTCGCTCTCGGCCAGAGACTGTTCGATAGCGGAGCACTGGAAGTCTTCATTAGCCATCAAACCGTTCTCCTCCAGGCGCTTCTCTTCTGCAGCGCTCACATCTATCCTTCCCAAGCTATGGAGGATTAAAGATCCCATCCAAGTTTCAGATCTAGACCTGGATGTGGGATCGTTCCTAGTCAGACTAGATTCATCTGCGTCTATTGACCGGGTCATACTTGACGCACCATGGAGTATAAATGATGATATTCTTGCAGTAGAGCGTTGCGATCCAGGTAAACTACCAGAGGAATATAAATTTCACTACGCAGATCTCTGGATTCAACTGCATAGAATTCCGCCGAAGTTCCTCAATTGTAAGGCTGTGGCTCGAATAGCCGAAGCCATTGGGTCACCTAGATAGTGCTCCCCCTCTGATGAAGCCAGATGGAAAACATACGCCCGGATCAAAATCCTTGTGGATATCTCTAAACCCCTGAAGAAAAAGATCTCCACCATTATTGATGGTACTTCCTTAGGGGAAGTAACCATAAAATATGAACGATTACCACGCATTTGTACGTTCTGTGCAAGGATTGGCCATGCTTTTTCTTTCTGCAAAGATAGAGAGCTCTTTTCCTCTCTGATAGGTGAAGAATGGTCTGTAGAAGAGAGAACTAGAATGGCAGACCTTCTGAAGCCGAGGATCAAAGAAGATGATTACAGGGCAGACTTGCCTCGACTGATGGGCCGTCGACAGATGGGCTCGCCAGGCGTACCACCTGATATCCCTCCTCGGAGGACATCGGAGAGTGAAGACAGAAATGAGTTTCTTAATGATACGTCTACTGCCCCTGTCTCCATAGACACGTATGTTGATTCTTCCAGCGGCCTTCGTCAACTCCAGATGTCCAAGTACAAACCCCCACATCGAAGGGCTAATCAAAGTGTTTCTAATTCGAGCACGATGTCATTACAACAATCAGGGAAGCAACATGAAGCCACAACCCAGGTTCCCAATCATGAGCCCCTTCCAGTATTAACTCCTTCTCGTGATTGGGACTCTGAGCAATTGAAGGAGGTCTTGAACTCTATAGAAGAGGTCCAAGATGAACGGTTGACAGCAGAACGTATGGACCATGTGTAATGCCCCGCTCCGCACGGTGCATTATGCTGAGTCGTTGACTCGAAGAGTTGCCTTGTCCCAAAGAATGAATCGAGTGAATCGATGTGAAGCGCCGCGTTGCCTCGAAGGATAAGTGCGTTGAGACGGCTCGAAGATTCTAAGAAATCGAATCGACCAAGGCGCAAGTCCGAATCGATGCAAGTAATGATTTTTGTTGGTTTCATGTGCAGGCTATACGTTTACGCTGAAATGTTAGAGGTTGATCTTTTGCCTTATTCAGTAAGGGGTCCGCGAAAGCAAATCGTCGCCTTGCGACGGACGGAAGCGTTGGCACGCTAAGGCAAATCGGACGTACAAACTCAATAAGCACGAAGTGCTCGAATGGCTAAGTCAGGAGAGTGGCCGTGCAACAAAGTTAGGGAATCGAGCCACATCGGCTCGGCGAAACGGCGAAGGCAAATCGACTCAAGGTGGGAGGATTGACTTCTTTTTACTCCTTCATTCGATAAGTCAAATATATCATTGTATGCTAAAAGTTAACCTATCGACGCCACGGGCGTGGTCCGATCGGAAGTAAATCATAACGTGTGTCGAACACTAAGTTAGTACAATTGAAATGAAACGTGCATCAAATGCACAAGTCGCTACGGAACATTGGATATCGCTAAGGCGAGCGCCTCGGTACGTAAGCCGCAAGAATATGGGATAACTGTAATCGGCGAGTGCCTTAGTGCACGAACCATACCGTGCCTTCGCGCACGAGTTAGAACGGCTAGAACATTGAAAGACAATAGGCGAGCGCCCTAGCGCGCAAGCCCCGAACATTGAATGCTAAGTTATAGAACATTTGAAATACGGTCGAACGTGCCTACAAGCACGAGATAACAAAAGACGGCGAATATGCGCAGCTGCACAATACTTACAAAAGATGGCGTCGTTGCGACGAGAAGAACAGTTGTGGCACGGATATGGCATAACTGTCGACGCGGCATGGTGCCTTCGAAATGTTCATGGCCTTTGGTCGTTCGACGTGAACATTGAGGCGTTGCGCCAATTGAAATAGAGATAAGCGAACTTGCTTGGTTGTATGAAATATAAGATTCGTTGCATGGTCAAATGGACTTAAAGACTATTGCCCGTGCATGGGTGTTTCTCACTACCAAAATAAGTCATATTACCGACGAAACTAGCGACGTTTAAGTAAAACGTCGCTAAAGCAAAGCAATTTAGCGACGAAATGGAAAAACGTCGCAGAACGTCACTGTTAGCGACGATCCGTGACGTCCAGCGACGCAATTTTAACTAAAAAAATTGACGTTGCTGATAAGTCGGTAAATATCGCTAATTAGTGACGATTACCGACGTTTTTGTAGACATCGCTTATTTTTTTTAAATTAGCGACTCGTAGCGATGCTTCTTTACGTCGCTAATTATAATTTTTCGACGATTACCGACGTCGATAAGTAACGTCGCTAAAATGAGCATATAGGTTTGATTTTTCATCCCCCCCCCCCAATTTTTGGATTCCCCCCATTTAACCCGACCCTCTCTCTCCTCCGGCTCCCGACCCCCTCTCTCCTCCGGCTCCCGACCCCCTCTCTCCCCTTCGGCACCCGACCCCACCTCTCCCTTCCGGCACCCGACCCCCTCTTTCCCCTCCGGCTCCCAACCCCTCCGGCTTCCGACCCCCTCTCTCCCCTCCGATACCCGACCCCCCTCTCTCCCGACCGCCTCCAGCCCCCTCCTCCAGCCCCTCCTCCTCCAGTCCCCTCCTCCAGCTAGCCCCCTCCTCCAGCCCCCTCCGCCTACAGCCCCCCGCCTCCAGCCCCCTAACCCGATAACCCAGGTAAACCCTAATCCTTGGTCATGTACATATTATTTATATGCATATTTTTGGTCGAGCTTGCGATTTTGATTAATAGGTCTTTCTATACAAAAGACGAAATTCTAACGAGAAGTTTTTGTAATTTATCCCACAGTCACGATATTTGGTAGATCGTCTTATAGTTGGCACAAATATAATGATGGTAATAGGCAACAAATGTTTGACGTTGTCACGATGAATCAAGTACTATATTATCAAGTGCACCATCTCTTTAATTAGTTGTTCTACCGCATAAATGTCACAACCATGATTACCTTAGACTGTCCAATTAATGGCGCGAGAAGTTAATTAGTAGAAATAGAAGGCTGTGGCACATGACAATGGCGCGAGAAGTTAATTATAGTGTGGGTTGTATCTTGTTATTTTGGTTGGATTTGATATGTAACTTGGACATGGGGAGGCTCGGGTTCATAGTGATGCCCTTTGTTGCTTACTCTTTTGCTTGTTTAGCTTGTGCAGTCAGTTGGATTTGATATGTAATTTCGACTAGATATTACAGCCTACAATCCCCTAAGTGCATAGTGGCTCAATCCTGCTATAGGTTTCAGCCGAGCCTAGTAGATGCATGTCCTGCATCCTCACTTGAGTCAAAACCTGTACCCGCTCTGTTTTGCTTACATTACTGATACCCTCGTGTATCAGAGATGCATATCCTGCCCTTATCCTGTCCTTTGTAGCATCTGGACTTCAGTTGCCAGCAGAGCCAGGAGATGTTACGGCGGAAACTGCTCTCATATTACTTCTCCTCCTCCACCATGGCTCTGGACCCATCTGCTCCTCCCTTCTTCCCTTCTTCTCATTCGACTATCTCGGCCTCCTATCTCGGCCTACTATTCCAATATGCGTTTGATACGGTCTACCTAACCTATATACTGATACTAATCTGATACTCTCTGATATTAAGTACATCCGGCTTACTAGCTAGCGGATCCACCAGTTACATGATTATATACTAATTATGTTTAGTTTGTCTTACGATACAGATTTTCACATCCAATGTAAATGCAATGCATGAATGAATGGATGAAAAGATAAATGCATGTATAATAGTAGGTAATGATATGCACAACTGAAAAGATAAATGCAATGCATGAATGAATGGATGAAAAGATAAATGCAATCCATCGGAAAAGCTTTGACACTTGCATATCATTCACTACCTTGATGTATCTATCTTACAGAATTATGGAGCTGAATTACTATCTGCGGAATCGTACTTGGATGTACAACCGTCATCCTGATGACATGTACGGTGTGCGGGATGAATTCATAGAGGGTGTACACCAGTTCCTGCAGTTTGCCAAGGCGTTCCCTCAGTACATGGACGGTACCAAAATTAAGTGTCCGTGTGTGAGATGTCGTAACTTGAAATATCATCCAGAAGTGGATGTCACGTATCATTTGTACTCGAAGGGTTTCACGCCGAATTACTATCAGTGGAGCGAGCACGGAGAACTTGTGTCTTTAGCATCGGAGTACGAGCCTTATGTTGATGTCCACAACAACGCTCCTTACGACGATGGGTTGGTGAACATGGTTTTTGACGCGGCCGGGCCTAGTTTCGATCCGGATGATCATGATGCACCTGAGGAGGCACCGAACCCCGATGCTGCACAGTTCATGGAGTTGCTGGAGAATGCAAGGACTCCATTATATCCTGGTTGTGAGGATCATTCACCGTTGGAGGTGGTTACAAGATTGTTGAGCATCAAGTCCGATTTTAACATGTCGCAAGATTGCTACAACCGTATTATGGAGTTGCTTATAGAAATATTGCCTGAGGGTGCGAAGTTGCCTAAAGACTTCTACCGGTCTAAGAGGATGGTTAGATCGCTCTGGATGGGATATGAAAAAATCGATGCCTGTCGCAACGGGTGCATGTTGTACTACAAAGACGACAAGGATGAAGACGCCTGCAGATTTTGTGGTGTCGATCGCTACAAGGCCTGTGGTAGAGGAAAGTCTGTCGGTGCCAGGAAGCCTACCTCTTCGATGCACTACTTGCCGTTGACGCCGCGTTTGCAGCGGTTGTTTATGGTGAAGGAAACTGCAGAAAACATGAGTTGGCATAAGCGGGAACATACCGAAGGAGTGTTGGATCACCCATCTGATGGAGAAGCATGGAAGCACTTTGATCGAGAGTATCCAGATTTTGCTTCTGATCCGCGTAATGTTAGATTGGGTCTCTGCTCTGACGGTTTTACCCCATTCGGACTTTCAGGATCCCAGTATTCGTGTTGGCCTGTGATCGTCACCCCGTATAATCTACCGCCTTGGATGTGCATGAAGACTCCATATATGTTCCTCACCGTTATTATCCCAGGTCCGAACAATCCGAAAAGGAACATTGATGTTTATTTACAGCCATTGATTGATGAGTTGAATCAGCTGTGGGAAGTAGGTTCCAACACGTACGATGTATCTAGAAAACAAAATTTCCAGATGCGGGCAGCACTTATGTGGACCATCAACGACTTTCCGGCCTATGGAATGTTATCTGGATGGAGCACGCATGGTCGTCTTTCATGTCCGTGTTGCATGGACGACACTAAGGCTTTCCGTTTGAAACATGGAGGCAAACCGTGCTTCTTCGATTGTCATCGACGATTCCTGCCGAAGGATCATCCGTACCGGAGGAACAAGAATGCTTTTCGTGCTGGCGTTGTGGAGAAGGGTGATCCACCGACAAGGTGGTGCGGAGCCACGATATGGGAGGAGGTTAGAGATTTACCAAGTGCTATTGAGCAGCCTGCTACGGGCTACAAGTGTGACGGATTTGGTCGCACTCATAACTGGACGAAGAGGAGTATATTCTGGGATCTGCCATACTGGAGCACCAATCTGATTAGACATAACCTTGATGTCATGCATATTGAGAAGAATGTGTTTGACAACATAATTAATACTGTAATGGACGTAAAGGGGAAGACGAAAGACAATCCTAAGGCTAGATTGGACTTGAAAGAAATATGTAGACGTCCTGCATTGCATTTGATAGAGGACGGGAATGGAAAGTTGAAGCAGCCTAAGGCAATTTTCTCACTGGAGAAGGAGGATAAAGTGAGGCTTTGTAGGTGGATTCAAGGTCTGAAATTTCCAGATGGGTATGTTTCAAACTTGAGAAGATGCGTCGACCTCAAGGAGAACAAACTGACAGGTATGAAGAGCCATGATTGTCACGTATTCATGGAGCGGTTAATTCCGATTGCATTTCGGGAATTCTTACCGCAGGCAGTTTGGGATCCATTGACGGAGCTTAGCATATTCTTCAGGGACCTTTGTTCTAAGAAATTGCTCGTTGATCG
This sequence comes from Iris pallida, assembly GCA_029216955.1. NCBI lineage: Eukaryota > Viridiplantae > Streptophyta > Magnoliopsida > Asparagales > Iridaceae > Iris > Iris pallida. Next base: position 7,789,473 of record JANAVB010036419.1, on the reverse strand, counting down.
TCTAGAAAAGCAAGAGAAGGACATTGCGGTAACACTGTGCAAGCTAGAGAGGGTGTTTCCTCCTGGATTCTTCGACTCTATGGAGCATTTGCCGATTCATCTTTCCTACGAGGCACGTGTTGGTGGACCCGTCGAATATCGATGGATGTACCCGTTCGAGCGACATTTGAATCACCTAAAAAGAAAGGTAAAAAATAAGGCTCGGGTCGAGGGTTCTATTTGTGAAGCCTATATTCTCGAGGAGATTACAAATTTCTGCTCCTCCTATTTCAAACCTCATGTTGCTACGAATAGAACGAGGGCTCCGAGAAACGACGACGGATATCAAGAATTTAATGATGGAATACTGAAAGTATTCAATGCGTCCGGAAAGCCTTCGGGAAAAATGAAGAAGAGATATTTGAATGACGAAGAGCTAAGGGCTGCTCAGTTGTATGTATTACTCAATTGCGACGAGGATGAAGTGGAGAAGCTAGAAGGGTAAGTAAGGAATGATGAGTTTACGTCATCTCAATGTAATAGTATAAGCTAATATTATTGTACTAATCGTTCTAATGCTTCGTTGTTTTCCAGCACATATAATGATGAGTTGAGGCTGGTTAGACCCTACCTAACAGACGAAGCATTAGAACAAGAAATGAGACGTCATTTTCCTTCTTGGTTGAGCGAATATGTAAGCAGTTCGGTAATATTTACTGGCCTCTTCTAATGCAACTGCGCAATAAATAACTTATTATCTCTTCTTTGATATTCAGGTCGATCGTCTAATTTCACCCGAGATTGAATTAATTAGAACTCTTGCCAAGGGACCAATTACTTTTATTAAAACATGGCCAAGTTATTGTGTCAATGGCTTTCGGTTCAAGTCGACAAATGCTCCGATCAGAGACAGCTTCCTGGATCTTGATTCCACGAAGAACAGTTGTTTGTGTATCAAGTCTTCGAACTACAAAGACGTCGATCCAGGAAATGATTTTTTTGGCATCTTACGAGAGATTGTGGAGTTGTCATATAATTATGGCAGAGAACCTGCAAATATCGTGTTGTTCAAGTGTGAATGGTTCGATCCGATTGAAAATCAAGGCTGGAAAATTGACAAGCATGGTCTTGTGGATATAAACTACAAGCGTAGATATCAAGGCTACGAACCGTTTGTCCTAGCAACTCAGGCTCAGCTCGTATATTTCACAGCTTATCCGAGACGGGGAGCAACGAAGTCTGACTGGTGGGCAGTATGCAAGACTAAAGCTAGAGATACTTTTGATGTTGATGAAAAAGCTTACCAGGAGGACGAGCTACCTCCTGTAACCAATATTGTCGATGTGGACTCCACGGAAGTTACGTATTACACGACACATAATGTAGAAGATGTAGAATTATCCGAAGAGGAAGGCGAAGCCGACGAAGGTGAAGACGAAAGTGAAGATGAGGAGGAAGAGGAAGATGAGGTCGAGGAAGACGAACAAGATGATTATTCTGAAGATGATTGAGAGAGATATTATCTGGACTTAGATGTTTATTGTAGAATGTATCATCATATGTTACCTTGGTTATTATCTTTGTTGTACTGTCATATTTCTAGTCTCTATTATTTGTTGTACTGTCATATTTCTAGTCTCTATTATTTGTTGTACTGTCATATTTCTAGTCTCTATTATATCTTGTACTATCATATGCTGTTATCAGGTATGGCAGGTCGTCGCGGACATTTGCGAGGGCCACGAGGAGGTCGGGATCATCCGGTACTTCCTACAGGTACTGCTAGGGGACGGAGTTTGCCTTCGGTACCTCCTATTGGTACCGGCTCTGGATCCTCGTCGCCGATTACTCCTCCATATCGGACAGTAGCTGGGCCGGTTGGGACGACGTCACGTGGCATATCTCCTGGGACGAGTAGTTCCAGACCTGTTGAGAGGGCTCCCCCGTCTAGCGTTCCTGATGTTGATACGACGATGGAGACGGATGAGCAGATGGCCGAGGAGGATGCGCCGACGGCCGACCAGCATCATGAAGATGATGCGTGCGCACCTCCGGAGGAGGGGAGGACGGAGATCTGGGCCGACGGTACAAAGTAGGTATTTTGGTTTATTATTTTTTTTTTCTTTCTGTTTTTATCATAAATTAACTTTTTTTCATGAATATAATATGTATGTATAGATATCGTCCTTCAGGGGTACAGAGACGCCTAGGCGATATGCTGAGGCATAATTATGGTGGTCCCTGGATTAACTACTCTGATGCTCCAGACGAAAGGAAGAACTTCTGGTTTACGCGCTTCAAGGTTAAAATAGATTTGTTTTTAACATGAATCATTTAATTTATGCATATTATATATAACTGATAAATATTTGGTTTCGTACTGTTCTAGGATATGTTTTACTATCCGCCGCACCGGACCGAGCAGATCGAGGGGATGTTTCCTTCCGTCGCTGCCAAGCTGATCCGCGACTCTATCAACGATCAGAAGGATCGTGATCGTGCCGGAAAGCCGATCCAAGGTTGGATCACCCCCGATCAGTGGAATGCGATGAAGGCTCGATTCAACGAGCTAAGGTACAAGGAGAAGTCGGAGAAGGCTAAGGCGGCTAGGCAACATGCCTCGAAGTGGTGCGGTGGGTCGATTCCGATGACGGAACATTTCCGTCGTCTGGTATGTCTTTCTCTTTTAGAAATATTATTTTAATGCAAATCCGATAAATTATTACTAAGATAATATATTTAATTACAGGTAAGGAAGGTCGGTAACGCCGACATGGTGACCGTCTTTCTGGCCACCCATCGGAAGGGCGGAGTCCTTATTGACGAGAGGGCCGAGCAGACCTATGTAAGTATTACAATACGTTATCTTAATTTAATACTTCGTGTCCATTTTAATATAACTTAGTAAATATGATGCAAATAAATATTCATGAAGTTAGTAAAAATAAGTACATTAATTAGAAATTAGAAATCATAGAGTACTATCCATACTTTCTAGGCCGAGTATAAGAGGCTGCGGGAATGGGCGGCTGCTAGTGCACCTGATGCAGGAGAGGCCGGTACTTCCTCGCAGCCCACTCAAGCTCCGTCGGAGGACGAGCTGTGGATGACCGCCGCTGGTGGCCTCCGTAGGGGTACGTACTACGGTACGGGATCCTATGGCGCCCTAGTTGCGACCCAGTCCTCTAGGACATCTCCTGCTAGTGTGCATGGTCCACAGCCGTCCCAGGAGTCTGCCCGAGTCCACCAGATGATGGAGTCTCTCCGTGAAGACCTGCTACGACAGATCGAGCAGCAGTCTCAGCATCCTACGGACGATCCTGCGCTGCTAGCACGATTGGATGCGCTCGACCGCGGCATTATGGACCTCAGGGAGACGACTGAGAGGACAGAGCGCGCCGTTGGAGGGTTAGAGCGCACGGTGACGGAGTTGCAGACAGGACAGGTGACCATGGCCGAGACGGTGAGATTGGCGCAGGATTCGATGGTCCAGAGCAGTGGTAGAATGTTATCTATCATGGATTCATACAACCAGCGACTTACAGCGTTGGAGCATGCTGGTACTCTGGGTGCGCCTTCATCGTCGTCGACTCCGCCGCCTCTACCGCCTTCTTCTTCGACACCGACTCCACCGACTGGCGCTCCATCTGTATCGATTTCACTTGCGGAGTATGAGGAGTTTTTACGCCTTCGTCACGGCGGTGCCCCTCCTGCACCAGATCACTAGTAGTCCTAGTTAGGACTATTTGTTTGTGTTTGTTTGATCATTTGTGACTGTTTGTTTGTGTTTGTATCATCGTATGTTTGTGACTTGGATATTTGTTGGTTGTTTAGACTTGGATGTTTGGATCCTATTTGTTGGATCCTATTCTATTTGTTGGTTGTGTGTAGACTTTGGTTATTTGTGAAGACTTGGTAGTTCTTTATGTGAAGGTGACACATCGCTATGTCGGTTCTCTGTGGGTATGTTCTTGCATATTTTGGGATGTTGAAGCATGCTAGATATGATACATTACAGTTTATGATTAGAGCAGAATGGAGTTCTTCCATTTATGGATTCACTGCAGCTTTTTGAATAGCTGCTAATGTATATGATACTCTGCCTGAAGGACATTCTGTGTTTATGGTTATTTTTTTAAACTGCAGGGAGAAAAGGACATTCTGTGTTTTATTTTTTTATTTTTTTTGCAAATTTATCGACGTTTACCGACGATTACCGGCGTTTACCGACGCAACTTTGTGACGTTTACCGACGGTAAAGCTGCAAAAAATATCCAGGCTACCGACGTTTACCGACGATTATTGACGTCTTGCGACGTACTTTGCGACGTTTACCGACAGTAAAGCTGCAAAGAAAATGATCAAGGGTCCCGACGTTTACCGACGTCCTGATACGTCGGAGATACTTATACGTCGAAAACCGTTGGTAAAACGTCGGTAATAATCCCAGGACGGAGACCGACGTGTAGCGACTTTAGCCACGTCGCTACTGTACCGACGAAACGACAGAAGACGTCGGTAATATACCGACGTATCAATACGTCGCTGATTGTCGGTACTTGCGACGTTCGGCGACGTTTCAAAGATCAGCGACTAAGAAAAAAGCGACAAGGCTTTAACGTCGGTAAATACGTCGGTAATTATATTTAGCGACGTATTTTGTTGTTTTAGCGACGTTTTTAGGCGTCGCTAAAACGATATATTTTGGTAGTGTCTTCCCTCGAACGTGATCACCAGGGCGCTGGGACCGTTCGGCCTAGGAGGGACTGCGATAATCGGTATTGTTGGTGCACTTCAACTAAACGGGTAGCGCCTGTCTAGTGAATGTGATAAGCCGCTTACACGAGTACTTCGGGGGTCCTCGGATCGTGTGTGGTTAGCAACCATAACTGGGTGACCGTCGTCTTACATATTCGATTCGATAAATATAAGTCCATTCTAGCTTGACAAGCTAGTGACCTTCATATAGTTAAGGGCGATGGGTTGGAAGTGCAAGGTATACGTATATCCTGCATGGATGGATCCTGGGTCGAAAGCGCAAGGTACACTCATATCGTGCGTGTGTAGATCCGCATAGAGAGCACTATAACATGACAGAGAAATCTGATAGGCGTATTCACCTTGCGTCGGTGCAAGGGCGAGTGCGTCGGCTTGGTAAGTCGCGCCACGAATCAAACACGGGATTGCTTGCTTGCCTATTCAATTCGATAACATGCTTGCCATGCTAACATGCTTTACGTTTTCGTATATGCCATGAAATTTACCCTAAGGAGAACATAGCAAGATCATAAGCTAAATTGCATGCTTCAACATGAATACTAAAATGTCGGTTTAGAAAGATAGTCGTTTCGTCAGCACATGCGAGGACGATCGTGCTGATCCCCCACCAGCTTTCATGCAGGGCACGGGGAATGGATGGCTCGAGGCGAAGCTTTACTTGAACACGTTGAGGCTCGAAAATGCCGAAGCGTATTGAAGCGTGCGATCGCATTGACGCTCGGACTATGCAACTGGATTGATGCGGCCGAGATATAGAAGGCATGATGTATGGAACGGTGAAATCCTTTGTGGGCAAGAGAGAACCTGAGTGTTGTAGCCAATCTGGCATATATTGTTAGGCTATCGAAAGCCTTGTAATCTGATTTCGAATATCAATAAAGAGATTTGTTTCGTATACTCTGTTTTCCTTTCGTTGTGAATATCAACTCAAAAGATAACTATTTGAGAACTTGTCATCTTGCCTTGCACGAGCGCAACTCCAGGCTCGTGCGGCATCACGCTCCAGCGAGGACGATGATTCGGGTGATTCCGAGTCGGGGCATGACAAATTGGTATCAGAGCTCTAGGCTCAATTTCCTCTGGACGCTTGCTTCATTTCAGTTCTAAAAGTTGCCCACCACCAATCGAAATCACTCTTGACTCTACTCGATGCCGCACTGTATGTTCCATACAATAAGTCTAATACAAATCATGCAATTTTGCCGCGTGTTGTTTGGAAATTACATGGTGTTAGTTGGAAAAGTCGGAAAAGGTTTGTTGCTGCAAGTGCAACAAGTTGCGAGATATGAATTCGAGAATTTGTTGCCGTAGATGCAACACGTCGTGAATTGTGGTTTGAGATATTCGTTGTTTACAATGAATGATACGAGAAATGTTGGTTGCATCGATACAATGATAGTCGTGGAATGTTGCTGCAGCAATTGCCACGCGTTGATTGTAATGATGCGTTGAAAAGAAAATAAAAGTTCATATTGAATGTGTCGAACGGATTCACATATCGATTTCGAATGTGCGTTGAGATGAAAAGCGATAAGTCAATATCAAATGTGTTGAAACGGATTTGAGCATTGACTTTGAATGTCGGAAATGAAATGTTGCACGATGTGCAATGCGTATCGAGAATAAATCGAAGCACGAGGTGCGGTAAATATCGGAAGTAAATCGTTGCACGATGTGCAATGCGTATTGAAAGTAAAATTATTGCACGTGGTGCAACGCGTATCAAAATAATCGATGCACGAAGTGCAACGGATATCGAAAATGAATTTTTGCACAAGATGCAACGAAAGAAAATAAAAAGTTATAAATCGAGAAACGAAATCGGTTCGGTTGTGCGCCGAACTGTGTTGGCAAATGAATGCATTGGCCGAGTTGCGTCAGATTTTGATTAATCAGAGTTACGGTTGTGATCAAGTACGATCACTACGGAAATCGTGAGTCGGGATAGATCGTCGGTTCGTAAAGAGTGCGTTGCGACGGAAGTAACTTGATTTTCGGGTGGTATATGGCATACCACCGATGCAATGAATGGCTCGATTTCGAGTGGTATATGCAATACCACTTGTGCGATGAATTGTATCGACGTTTTGTGAGAATTGCGGAAGGTTTGTCCACAACGGACGGGATAGCACCGAGACTCGATTGAGAATTTGTATAACAGAATGTTGATGCAAGTGTTCTTCGATGATCGGTTAGAACGGTAAGGCGGGACTTGTAGACATTGAACGATACATCGATTGAAAAATTTATGCGTCGGTCGAATGACGGGAACTAGCGAAACGATTATGCCTTGAGGCAACAATCGGATCGACGGGATAGGAGATTCGAAACGTGGAAATCGAACTACACGACTTGCGAGTTCGACGAAAATGTTGGGCGAGATAAATCGAATCGTACGACTTACGATCTCGATAGAAATGTTTGGCTAGGCGAATCGAATTGCATGACTTACAATTTCGATAGAAATGTTAGGCAATGCAAATTGTAATTGAATTCGTACGATGTGCGACTTCGGTAAGAAAGTTGGTTGACGCGAGTAATCGTGCTTAAGAAATAGTTGGTTACGTTACGGCGAAACTCATTTGAGTACGACTGAAAACACGCGGAACTTAGAGGGCGAGATCGTATGACTTGAGGGTTCGATGTCGGATAATCGGTAACTCAGTTACGCGATCGAAGTATAGCGGGATGCGGTAAATCGGAGAACGAATTGATGCGTATGGAAAAGTTCGTTGCGAACTTGGATGTATGCGATGCGAGTTAAGTTGACGTTGAAACGGATTCAAAGTTGACCCTTACGTTATCAAAATGGATACGGCGTATCGAGATCGATACGTAAGGAAATGTAAACGACGTGAGAATACAAAATAGAGTGCGCCTCGCGCTATGAAATTTTTTAAGTAACGATGCGAGAATGAACGAACTTGGTTGATCGTAAATTTTGTGATTGATCAGAGCGAGACTATAAGTCATCGACGATTGCTCGATGCGTATAGCATCTCGTGTGTCGACCGCGAAATAAGATAGACTCAAACTCGATACGAGTGGATGTTTCGTAAATTGCGGAATCATCAACGATAGTGCATGACTTGACTCGGAGAATAGTTGCGCACCAGTTGCGTCGACAGAAATGGTTATGTACGGATTGGATAGTCGTATAGAAATGGTTATGTCGGAAACTGATTTGGCTCCGAAATAAGATATAGCATGGTTCGTAGTAAACTGTCCTTCGGTGATGATCCACAATTATCGAGCGTAGCCATTACTAAAATCTGTCAATTCAGCGACGCGTAAAGACGTCGCTAAAAAGGAAAATTACGTCGCTAATTACTATTAGCGACGTCATTAGCGACGTTTTCAAGTAGTCGGGATTAACCTAGTCGCTAAACAAGGAAACGTCGCCATACGTCGCTATTGCGACGAGCTGTAGCGACGTGTCAACGTCGCTAATATAGCGACTGCCAGCGACATAAAACGTCATAATATACCGACATAAACTAGCGACGTTGAGCGACTCTCTCTCGCATCGATGCTGACCTGGCATGAAAGCGATATGGCGACGTTCTGCGACTTTCCTACGTCGCTACGTTATCGACGTTTACCGACGATCAGCGACGATTTTACTTACAGTTAGCGACGTAATTAGCGACGTTTCTTTCGTCGCTGACCGTCGGTAATCGTCGCTGAACGTCGCTAATATTAAAAAAAAATTAAAAAAATACAGCATTTGCAGTATTCCCTGCAGCATTTCCTGCAGCATTTGCAGCATCCCCCACACCATTTGTTACAGCAACAACGGTGTGTATCACGAACACAGTATGAAACAACACAGATACACACAATCACGAACACGTTTGAAACACAATCTTATCAATCAACACAGATATATGAAAATTTGTAACAACAATGTCCAACATAATGGTCCACAACTTAACTGCCAAGTATGGAAAGGAATGGCTCAGAACACAACCCAAAATTTATTCTAGCATACATTAGTGTGAATCATCTATGTTCTGTACATATGGTGTAGTATATGTTCTTATCGTAAGTAGTATCTGAAGAATGTAACAGAATCAAGATGAACTCACATAATGTAATACTAAGACGTCATCTACTACTATATAAGATATAGTGATAGGTTGTCGTATCATCATTGCCGAAGTCGGAGAACAGTCAACTTTATCTACGGCTACATAATTTCTGCCTCGCCAGTCGAATGGCTGCAGGGACTATGTCCTGATCACCATGTCGTACCGTAGATTAATGCAAATGGAGCTGGAGCCAAAATACAGAAACCAAAATATGATATCCACCTCAAGTGTAGAGTCGGAGGAGAAGATCTTTTCCACCCTCTTCCTCCCTCACGCTATCAATGTCACAAATTTTCCACCTCAAGTTCTGATCAAGTATTTTCCTTCTCCTCTCCTCCACCATGGCTCTGAACCTATCTGCTCCTCCCTACTTCCTTTCTTCTTATGATATCCAACTTCTCGGAGTCATCGGAGAAGGAGTCGAATGAGTCGGCGGTGATAGCAGATGATTGCAAGACAGGGAGCGAAAAGACAGGCGAAGAAGAGGACGATACGAGTCAAATGGGGGATTCGAGTGACAATGTAGGCACCGAGAAGTCGGATAGCGTCACAGATGAGGAGGCTCGAGTATGACCCGCGTCAGAGGAGGAGAGGAAACCAGTAGCGCGGCGACGAGTGCGAGTCAGAGCTCCGGGCCGGCAAAGAGGACCCGTTCCCATTTCGACTCTGCAGCCAGCGAGAAGTTGAAGAAGCCGGGCACGCTGAGCAGCCCGTTATACCTTGATGAGGACGATCCGGAAGACAATGCTGATTCAGTTTTGCCTTCTCCTCTCCTCCACCATGGCTATGGACCCATCTGCTCCTCCCTACTTCCCTTCTTCTTATTTGACTCTCTCAGCCACATATGATATCCAGCTCAAGTGTAGAGTCGGAGGAGAAGAAGTGGACATGAAGAAGAGGGGGAAGCAGCACAGCCGGCGGCATAACCCGGAGGAAGTACAGAGGTTTCTTCAGCATACGTAGGAGAACTATAAGGATATATCTTTTCACAACATATCACCTTGTCAAAGACCCTAATGTGACAACCATGTTACCACGGTGTCGGAAAACTAACATGTCATAATTTTATAAGCCGTGTGTTTTGACATAATCCTCCAACCGAATTTCAGTTCTATGTAATAATGCAAGATTACGACATAGGAGGAAAGAGTTGGAAGGATTATGTGTCACGTCCCAGTTCCAAAAATATGGAACCGAGCTACGTGGCAAGGCCAGCGAGTACCGCTCCCAATGATTAACCCAATTTAATGGAATCATTTGAGTAGCACTTAAGCTGTAACATGCAGTAAATAAAAAGTAAATGCCCAGACGATCGCAATTAACTAATCTCATCCACAAGTGTGATAAAGGAACACATAGTGAAAATCGGAATAAAACCACAATGTGATAGCTAACAAGTCTGAATGTAGTAATAATACAAATACTGAATGAAAAGAGTCTTGCGAAAACAGTCCCGCAGATACAATGCTGAATGAAGTAAACAGGAAGATAACTAGATCTGCCAACAGACTAACTAGATAATGAAGGCAGATCAAGAAGAGCTCTACCACTGGAATAAGCTACTCTGCCGGATAAACTTCGTCCTCTGGAACTGCTCCCGTGTCAAGTCCGGATCCGTAGACCTCCGTATAATCCTCGTCTAAATCTGGAAAGAAAAACCAGGTCCTCAGTGGGACGTAACAAGGTACATAATATGCAAGCCAAAAGTACAACAGTGTAGATACGGATAAGAAAGTAGAATGTAACTGTAAGGGGTGAATCTAACATAACCAACTAGAATGCTAATACAATTTAAGAACACCACTCGAACACGCGGGCTGTCAAGGTGTACCCCGGAGACCTGATAGGCACTCCGGCAACTATGAATACACCACAGTCCGGTAAGGACTGTGGTAAACTATGAAATCCCCGAAGCTCTGGAATGAGACAACGGCATACTATGTGGGAAAGTAGCCCAAGCGCACGGTGTATGTTCTCCCTTCCCATGTGACCTTGCGAATCATATCCACGAGACGTTCGGTCGGATCCTCTAACTAGAACATCGAGTCATACTAGGAAGTACAGTAAAAAGATCACAAGTCATCGTCCTAGAATGAATCCTGGATTTCCGTATAGCAAGATATAAATCATGTACGAGAATCCGACAGTATAAGTAACCATGAAACATGTCCTAGAGTCTGAATGTATACCGTAACGAATTGTCGCGGTAACACAAAATGTGGATATCTAATATCGATACCCGATGGCGCTAACGTCCATCGGCACCCGAATGTGATTCGGACGCGAAGTACCGAACACGGCCCTAGTGTTGTAATAAAATACAGACAAATAAAATTTTAAGAATTTAATAATGTAAGTGAAGTACTAGTATGGCAAGGTACACTTGCCTGGTCCCGGTCGCTGAAGAGGAACAGTTGGTCCAATGTCCAAGTCCGTAGAGTCCAAGGTAACCGCAGATCCTATAGAATAATTTATGAACTAATTAATTAATAGCTACAAGGGTTAGTTATGGCAATGCTCATAATTATTGGCTAAAAAATGCATTAAGGTTTGATTGGCCAAAAAATGCATTAAGGTTTGATTGGCATAAAAAAAGAATAGTTGAAAATAGAATAAAAAGAACTTTCCCCTTCAGGATTCGAAACTAAGACCTTCTTCAGAAACACCATAGTCCTCACCCAACTGAGCTAAAGCCCACAACTGTCAGAATAAATCTCTTACTAATTATCACCTGCTGCAATAGTAGCAAGCTCATAAAAGGATACACGGAAAAACCTCCAAAGGACCATCCACACAAAAATCTAAAATATTTTCATCTTCCAATCCCTGGGGATTCGAACCCAAGACCCCTCCTCAAATCAACGCCACACTCAACCAAATGCGCTGTTGCTCACTTTTGTAAACATATGGACAGAAGATCTAATTTAATATCTTCAAATTCTTACCTTTCTTCCTCAAAAAAAAATTTATACACATGATAGTCATTCACTTATTTGCTAATTATTAATCTGTTAGGGGCTTCCATATACACCCACGATCAGCCAAAAATGGGGGTTAACAATTTAAACTCCTTCCTATCACTCAAGTTTGCATGATCATATACTACACCTTCATTTCTTCCTATAATCTCCTTGCCAACTTGGACCCCTATACTATGATATTCTTCTCTAGGTCACTCAACCTAGTTGTCCTATCACACTGGACACACAGTTTCCTTAAAAATCTCCTATATGACAGTATGCCAAGGAAAACTTGATGGGCTGAGAAAGGAGGAACATGAACCCCTTACCATTAAGGCCAATGTGCACCTTACTATTGCATCCATCATAAAAAAAAATCAAAATGGAAGGGACAACAACAACTGTATGCATGGCAACGATTTGCAGTCATAGTCAACAGTGTTTCCTTTCTCCCCATAGGTTAGTAGCATACCCCATATTACTCTTACTATTCCCGTTCACCCCTACATTTTACTACGATGGCAAAATAACACAGCATACTACACCACATGCTACTCCGCTCCCATGCCTCTACAAGCAACAACCTACAGTCCTATGACTAACCCTTGCATTTTCTACTGCTCCCATACACTTATATATTAACATTTCACACCACTACGAAGCTTTTACAGAGGAACAACAACATATAGCAGACATGAGTGAATCTAAGGAAGGGTTTCGATTTGTAGGAAACTCACAGAGGAATGAATGAGTCAAAAAGAGGATTCGTCGCCGACGGTTGTCACGTTGCCGCACGACCGGTGATGTTCGGTGGAGTTGGCGCACCGTCGCTGCCGCACGGTCGAAGAAGGGTAATGTCGTCGCGCGATGGACTGCCGTCTGCTGCTGCTCGAGACGTCGGCTTCGGACGACGAGAGGCGGGGAAGCTCTGGAATGAGTTGGTAGAGGCGGCTAGGTTTAAAATGTGAGGAGGATGGGAGGAAGAGAATGTGTTCAATATATAGAGAGACAAGGGAGTTAGGGTTTACTGGACTCATATAAATGATCGCTGGTCAAGGAGAGTTCTTCTGCAACTCTGTGCTACAGTACAATTCGGATGTACAGTAGGTAAAGAAACTCGAGTTTGGGTGTATAACCTCCCACCCGAGTTCAAATGGAAGTAGCCGTTAGGACTCTTTGAAAGAGGGTGGGGTGTTGGGTTTAGAATGAAGGGTTGGGGTGGTTCAGTTGATCGACAGGCTGGCTACTAGGCATGCCTGGACAGAGTACGTATAGAGAAGGAGAAACATTAGCATGTGAGGTTTTGGGTTTATGATAACGAGTTATTGGGTTAACACTCTAAGTATGGAGGTCCACATGGTTGGGGTCGCTGTATATATATATCATTTCTTTATTTAGCCCAAAATTGCATAGTAAGATAATTAATAGTGTAACTTACTGCTATGTTCTATCACTAATAATACTATATGAATAAAAAATCTAAGTTTTCTCTTACAACCAATTTAATAATAAAATAGAAAATAGAATTTGTGATTTATAATAATCTAGTAAAATTGCGATGATTTAACCATCTATAATTTATAACAATACAAATAGTGGTTATATTCGAAGTCAATGAAATGCCAACAAAATATATATACAAAAATTTATTTTAAAATTAATAACTTAAAAAATGAGGGGCTCACATTCTCTTCCCCCTAAAAAAAATTTCGTCCCCGAAATTAAAAATGAAGGCATGATTTAGAAAAATGAGTTTTAAGAAATATTAAGATATTAAAAAGTTGCACGTAAATTCGTACCTCGATCCTCGAACAGATGGGAAAAACACTACCGAATAGAGTCCTCGCGCTCCCAAGTGGACTCGCCCGGAGAATGGTACTTCCAAGCAACTCGGACAAGTCAAATCGTTTGTCCTCTCAAAACCTTCTCACTGCGATCGACAATCGCGACAGGCTGCTCCACATATGATAGGCTCGGTCCAACTGTAATCTCCGAATGGTCCAGCACGTGACTGGGGTCTGCCACGTACCTCCTCAACTGCGATACGTGGAAAACATCATGCACTCCCTCAAGGGACGTGGGTAATGCAAGACGATAAGCCACCTCGCCCACTCGCTCCAAAATATCGAATGGTCCGATGTACCTCGGACTCAACTTGCCCCTGCTGCCAAATCTGATAGTTCCCCTAGTCGGCGATATCCTCAAGAATACGTGATCGCCTTCCTTGAACTCCAAGGGTCGGCGGTGCGTATCAGCCCAGTGCTTCTGTCTATCCTGTGCTGCTCTGAGGTGTCTCTGAATTTGCTTCACTTTCTCCACGGTCTGCGTCACCAACTCAGGACCAAGTATCTGACGTTCTCCGACGTCACTCCAACAGACTGGAGACCTGCACTTCCTGCCGTACAGTGCCTCGAAGGGTGCCATCTGTATGCTCGCCTGGTAACTGTTGTTGTATGAGAACTCGACCAAATGTAGGTGATCCTCCCATGATCCTCCAAGGTCTAACATGCATGCCCTCAACATATCCTCAAGTGTCTGGATCGTACGCTCTGATTGTCCGTCAGTCTGCGGATGATAAGCTGTGCTGAATTTGAGGCGAGTCCCCAAACTCTCCTGCATACTCCTCCAAAAGTGCGAAGTGAATCTGGAATCTCGATCCGACACAATGCTAACCGGTACTCCATGCAGACACACTATCTGTCTCATGTACAAATCAGCAAGTATCTCCGTCGATTGCCCAACTCTGAAGGGCAAGAAATGGGCCGACTTGGTGAGTCGATCCACGATGACCCAAACTGCGTCCTTCCCGCTGGGGCTCCTCGGGAATCCAGTGACGAAGTCCATCGTGATATGTTCCCACTTCCACTCGGGAATGGGAAGCGGCTACAAAAGTCCTGCAGACCTCTGGTGCTCGGCCTTGACCTGCTGACAGACCAAACATCTCGCTACAAATTGAGCAATCTCCCTCTTCATTCCATGCCACCAGTAATGCTACCGTAGATCCCTGTACATCTTTGTACCTCCGGGATGAATAGAATATATCGAGCTATGTGCCTCTGTCATCAACTCCTGACGTAGCTCTCCACTCGGAACGTATAGGCGATCCCCACACCTTAACGTCCCATCCTCGTGAATCCGTAGCCCTATCTGCTCGCCGGCCTCTGTCCTCTTCCGGAGTCTCCTGAATCTCGCATCTGTAGGTAGTGCGGCCTTGATCCTCTCAACCAAAGCAGACTGTACTTCAAGGGTAGATAACTGTCCGTCCATACCTGGCAGTACAACCTCTATCCCCAACTCCTGGAGATCCTCCAATAAATGATGCTGAGTTGTCAAGAAATAAGCCGTGGGCTTTCTGCTCAAAGCATCCGCCACGACATTCGCCTTGCCCGGATGGTACTGTAACTCGATCTCAAAGTCCTTTATCAGCTCCAGCCAACGTCTTTGCCCCATATTCAGCTCCTTCTATGTGAAGACGTATTTCAGGCTCTTGTGATCAGTAAATATCTCTACCCGCTCGCCATAAAGGTAGTGCCTCCATAGCTTTAGTGCAAAAATCACTGCAGCTAGCTCCAAATCGTGTGTCGGATAGTTCTTCTCGTGGATCCTCAACTGTCTCGATGCGTAGGCCACAACCTTGCCGTGCTGCATCAATACGCATCCTAGTCCGCTCCCGGATGCATCACTGTATACCACAAAACCTCCAGATCCCGACGGTAGTGTCAAGATAGGTGCTGACGTCAGACGCTTCTTCAGCTCATCAAAGGTCGTCTGACACTCCTCTGTCCAGATAAACTCTTGGCCCTTACGTGTCAAACGCGTCATAGGCTCAGCAATCCTCGAGAAGTTTTCTACGAACCTCCGATAATATCCGGCAAGTCCAAGAAAGCTCCTCACTTCTGTAACTGACATCGGTGCAGGCCAAGTCTTCACTGCTTCAATCTTCTCTGGATCCACTGCTAATCCGTCTCCTGTAATAATGTGCCCGAGGAAGGATACCTCGCTCAGACAGAACTTACACTTACTGAGCTTGGCATAGAGTCTTTCTCTTCTCAATGTCTCCAGCACGATCCTGAGATGCTCCTCATGCTCCTCGTGGCTCTTAGAGTACACCAAAATGTCATCAATGAACACCACCACGAACTTGTCCAAATACTGGTGGAACACCTTGTTCATTAGACTCATGAACACTGCTGGCGCGTTGGTTAAACCAAATGGCATCACAAGGTACTCATAGTGTCCATACTTCGTCCGAAAGGCCGTCTTCGGAATGTCCTCCTTTCGCACCTTGATCTGGTGGTAGCTTGACCTGAGATCAATCTTCGAAAACACACAAGCACCACTCAATTGGTCAAATAAATCATCAATACGAGGCAATGGATACCTGTTCTTCACTGTCGCAGCATTCAACTCTCTGTAGTCGACGCACAACCATACCGACCCGTCCTTCTTCGGTACAAGCAATGCTGGAGCTCCCCATGATGAAACACTAGCCCGAATAAAACCCAAATCCAATAGTTCATCTATCTGGATCTTCAACTCTCGTGCCTCCTTCGGTGCCAATCGATACACATGGGAAGTAATAGGTGGCGTTCCTGGAGCTAGCTCGATGGAGAACTCTATCTCCCTGTCTGGTGGCAATCCTAGAAGCTCCTAAGGAAAAACGTCCTCAAACTCTGAGACAATCGTCGGGCATGCTGGTTCCTCCAATGCAATACGTGCCTCAAGGGTGGGGTGATCATCCATCTCTACGGCTCTCCGAGAGAACTCAAACTCGATGTGACCTGGGGGTCGAAATATGACGCACCCACGTCGGCAATCTAATGTCGCATGGTACTGGCTCAACCAATCCATGCCAAGAACCACATCATAGTCTGGCATGGAGAAGACTAAAAATCGGGCACGCATCTCAAGCCCGTAAACAACTACTGAACAAGATCTACATGTATCGCTAACAGGTACTATTCCGCCTCCCGTGAGAATTCTCATGGTCTTCGAAAGGGGTGCAGTAGCTACTCTATGGGTGGCCGCAAAACTAGCAGCTATGAATGAATGCACGGCACCAGAATCGAATAATGCTACCGCAGGTAATGAAGCAACTATAATAGTACCTGCAATGACTTCCCCAGCTGTCTCTGCCTCCTCAACTGTCATAGCGAAGGCCTGTCCATGTCCGTGTGCTCTAGCCTGCTATTTGGCCTGCTGAAATTGGGCTGCATGCGGTGCCAAGGGTGGCCTCCCCTGGTACCCTCCCGGTGCTGCTGGTCGTATCGCCCCAACTCCAGCATAGGGGGCTTTCGGACCCTGGTAGAAGGGCCTCGGTACTGGAAGTGCTGGCCGGTGTACCATCTGTGCTACTCTACGATGCTCCACGCAATCCCGTGCCTGGTGCTGATCTGATCCACAAACCAGGCATAGTCCCAGTTTGCGTCGACACTCTTTCGCTACATGACCTACTCTGCCGCAGTGATGGCAAGTAGGGAGTCCAGGTGCTGCTGCCCTCTGCGGCTGATGAATCTGGGGGCGTTTTGCTGGTGGTCCCTGCTGTGCTCGAGCTGCTGGTGCTGATGAGTGGGAGCGCTTCATTCTAGCCTTCCTATGGTTGATGCGCTCCTGACGTCTGGCTGCTGTCAGGATATCTGAGTTCGAAGTAGGTGCTACTGATCCTACCAATCTCTGTAGCTCAAAGCGTAGGCCGTCATAGAACTTCTCGGCCTTCTTCTCCTCAGTGTCGATCAGATACGGGGCAAAACGGCTCAGACGGAGGAACTCCGTGTTGTACTCCTCAACCGTCATACTGTCCTGGATGAGATGCATGAACTTGTCCCGAAGCTCCGCACGCGCTGTAGCTTGAATAAACATCTCCTTGAAAAGCCTGGAGAATTCCTTCCAAGTGACCCGGTCGGGTCCTAGCCGATGCTCCTCGGCCAACCACCAATGGTGTGCATTGCCCGTCAGCTGCATTCTGACGGCCTTCATCCATCTGTCCCTTGGAAGCTCTGCAGCCTCCAACTGGTGCTCGATGCTAGTAAGCCATGCATGAACCTCTGTAGGCTCCTCTGTGCCCGAAAATGGAAGGGGCACCATGTGACGAAAGTCCTTGATAGACCCCGTCGAAGGCCGTCGCTCCGGTGGTGTCACCTGCTCCAGCGCAGTGACGATACTCTCTCTCAAAGTATCCGCCTGGTACTGCTGAGCCTGCTGTTGTGCCTGATACTGAATCTGCTGTTGGGCCTGCATCATAGCGTAAAACATTTAATACATCTGCTGCCCGTCTACCTGCTGTCCTGGCGGTGGAAAGGGCATGTACGGCATCTGCGGTGGAGGCGGAGGCGGTGGCTGCTGCCGCGGCTCTGTCCGCTGCGGCTGATGCGGCTCTGGCTGTGTCTGGTGGTGCTGCTCGGCTGGCGGCCCCTCAGTCTGCTGAGAAATCTGAACCTGGGGAGCTGGGGTCAGCATGAGTGTCTGCCTCGGGGTCGGCTCGTCAGACGATACGGAGTCCCGAGGGACACCGTCCTGCTGTGCCACTCGTCCACTTCGGAGATTCATACTCTAAAAGCAGATAAGCGAAAAAAAAAAATTAGCGACTTGGAATCAAACATGATGTAATTTTGGTAATGAAAACGATGAGGAGGTGTCATAGAGAGGTATTCAAGCAAGTAGATGAGATCTCTAAGTTCTAATCCTAA
The DNA here is from genome assembly GCA_029216955.1 of Iris pallida. Classification (NCBI taxonomy): domain Eukaryota; kingdom Viridiplantae; phylum Streptophyta; class Magnoliopsida; order Asparagales; family Iridaceae; genus Iris; species Iris pallida. The sequence goes on along the minus strand of JANAVB010036419.1, from coordinate 7,770,978 downwards.
ATGCAGGCTCGCTTGGCACAGTTAGGTAACCAAGACGATTTACATATCGAGACCTGCATGGGCCACCACAAAAACCATGTCACGTCCCAGTTCCAAAAATATGGAACCGAGCTACGTGGCAAGGCCAGCGAGTACCGCTCCCAATGATTAACCCAATTTAATGGAATCATTTGAGTAGCACTTAAGCTGTAACATGCAGTAAATAAAAAGTAAATGCCCAGACGATCGCAATTAACTAATCTCATCCACAAGTGTGATAAAGGAACACATAGTGAAAATCGGAATAAAACCACAATGTGATAGCTAACAAGTCTGAATGTAGTAATAATACAAATACTGAATGAAAAGAGTCTTGCAAAAACAGTCCCGCAGATACAATGCTGAATGAAGTAAACAGGAAGATAACTAGATCTGCCAACAGACTAACTAGATAATGAAGGCAGATCAAGAAGAGCTCTACCACTGGAATAAGCTACTCTGCTGGATAAACTTCGTCCTCTGGAACTGCTCCCGTGTCAAGTCCGGATCCGTAGACCTCCGTATAATCCTCGTCTAAATCTGGAGAGAAAAACCAGGTCCTCAGTGGGACGTAACAAGGTACATAATATGCAAGCCAAAAGTACAACAGTGTAGATACGGATAAGAAAGTAGAATGTAACTGTAAGGGGTGAATCTAACATAACCAACTAGAATGCTAATGCAATTTAAGAACACCACTCGAACACGCGGGCTGTCAAGGTGTACCCCGGAGACCTGATAGGCACTCCGGCAACTATGAATACACCACAGTCCGGTAAGGACTGTGGTAAACTATGAAATCCCCGAAGCTCTGGAATGAGACAACGGCATGCTATGTGGGAAAGTAGCCCAAGCGCACGGTGTATGTTCTCCCTTCCCATGTGACCTTGCGAATCATATCCACGAGACGTTCGGTCGGATCCTCTAACTAGAACATCGAGTCATACTAGGAAGTACAGTAAAAAGATCACAAGTCATCGTCCTATAATGAATCCTGGATTTCCGTATAGCAAGATATAAATCATGTACGAGAATCCGACAGTATAAGTAACCATGAAACATGTCCTAGAGTCTGAATGTATACCGTAACGAATTGTCGCGGTAACACAAAATGTGGATATCTAATATCGATACCCGATGGCGCTAACGTCCATCGGCACCCGAATGTGATTCGGACGCGAAGTACCGAACACGGCCCTAGTGTTGTAATAAAATACAGACAAATAAAATTTTAAGAATTTAATAATGTAAGTGAAGTACTAGTATGGCAAGGTACACTTGCCTGGTCCCGGTCGCTGAAGAGGAACAGTTGGTCCAATGTCCAAGTCCGTAGAGTCCAAGGTAACCGCAGATCCTATAGAATAATTTATGAACTAATTAATTAATAGCTACAAGGGTTAGTTATGGCAATGCTCATAATTATTGGCTAAAAAATGCATTAAGGTTTGATTGGCCAAAAAATGCATTAAGGTTTGATTGGCATAAAAAAAGAATAGTTGAAAATAGAATAAAAAGAACTTTCCCCTTCAGGATTCGAAACTAAGACCTTCTTCAGAAACACCATAGTCCTCACCCAACTGAGCTAAAGCCCACAACTGTCAGAATAAATCTCTTACTAATTATCACCTGCTGCAATAGTAGCAAGCTCATAAAAGGATACACGGAAAAACCTCCAAAGGACCATCCACACAAAAATCTAAAATATTTTCATCTTCCAATCCCTGGGGATTCGAACCCAAGACCCCTCCTCAAATCAACGCCACACTCAACCAAATGCGCTGTTGCTCACTTTTGTAAACATATGGACAGAAGATCTAATTTACTATCTTCAAATTCTTACCTTTCTTCCTCAAAAAAAAATTTATACACATGATAGTCATTCACTTATTTGCTAATTATTAATCTGTTAGGGGCTTCCATATACACCCACGATCAGCCAAAAATGGGGGTTAACAATTTAAACTCCTTCCTATCACTCAAGTTTGCATGATCATATACTACACCTTCATTTCTTCCTATAATCTCCTTGCCAACTTGGACCCCTATACTATGATATTCTTCTCTAGGTCACTCAACCTAGTTGTCCTATCACACTGGACACACAGTTTCCTTAAAAATCTCCTATATGACAGTATGCCTTCTCATCTGTGACGCTATCCGACTTCTCGGTGCCTTGGATAGCGTTACAGATGAGGAGGCTCGAGTACAAGGCGGCAATGATGTTTATGTGAAGAAGAGGTACAAAATTTCTTTTTTTATGACCCGCGTCAGAGGAGGAGAGGAAACCAGTAGCGCGGCGACGAGTGCGAGTCAGAGCTCCGGGCCGGCAAAGAGGACCCGTTCCCATTTTGACTCTGCAGCCAGCGAGAAGTTGAAGAAGCTGGACATGCTGAGCAGCCCGTTATGCCTTGATAAGGACGATCCGGAAGACAATGCTGATTCAGTTTTGCCTTCCTTGGATGGTATTGATTCTGTAGATCCGTGTATAAAAGAGGAAGAGATTGGGAGTAGAGTGGACCCGGAGGGAAATAAGAGATTGGAAGCTGGGTCAATATCCAAGAAGCGAAAGAGAGTCGAGGATTCTGATAGGTTGTCGTATCATCATTGCCGAGGGATGAGGGTCAAAGGACAGTCAACTTTATCTACGACTACATAGTTTCTGCCTCGCCAGTCGAATGGCTGCAGGGACTATGTCCTGATCACCATGTCGTACCGTAGATTAATGCAAATGGAGCTGGAGCCAAAATACAGAAACCAAAATACAAAATACAGAAACCAAAATACAAAATACAGAAACCAAAATACAAAATACAGAAACCAAAATACAAAATACAGAAACCAAAATACAAAATACAGAAACCAAAATACAAAATATAGAATTCAAAATAGGACCCTCTGTGAGAACGGATGGCTCAGAACACAACCCAACCGGAGAGGATATTCTGAGAGATCTATCTGAGAGGGACGTATACTCTGAGAGATCACCTTTACAAGAATTATATCAGTAGTAGGATCGAGTGTTGGAGGAGATATTATCAAAGTATACGTCCTACTCAGATGGGTCTCTCACCGTTACTATTTTTTCCTGACAGCATGGATGTGCTCCGTCCACAGATTCTTGCTCCGAGCCAAAACTTTGTCCCGGAGCTCAAGTGGACATCCTTTGTGTAGAGCTCGAGTGAGATGTTCCTGACAGCATGGTGGTCTCCTTTGTTAAAGTTTCTGTGCTCGTCCCACAACCAATGTGGGATGAGCACGGATACTTTAACAAAGGAGGCCACCATGCTGTCAGGAACCTCTCACTCGAGCTCTACACCAAAGATGTCCACTTGATCTCCGGGATAAAGTTTTGGCTCGGATCAAGAATCTGTGGACGGAGCACATCCACCATGCTGTCAGGAAACAATAGTAACGGTGAGAGACCAATCTGAGTAGGACGTATACTTTGATAACATCTCCTCCAACACTCGATCCCACTACTGATATAATTCTTGTAAAGGTGATCTCTCAGAGTATACGTCCCTCTCAGATGGATCTCTCAGAGTATCCTCTCCGGTTGGGTTGTCGTATCATCATTGTCGAGAGATGAGGGTCGGATGACAGTCGACTTTATCTACGGATACATAGTTTCTGCCTCGCCAGTCGAATGGCTGCAGGGACTATGTCCTGATCACCATGTCGTAGTCCAATATAATCTAGAGATTGACACAGTTCTAATTCATATATGTAGTCCAATACAAATAGTCTAATACAAAAATAACCCAATACCAATAGTCCAATACAAATAAGTACTAATAGCTAATAAGAACCACGCTGCTCACGCAAACGCTCAGTGATACGTTCACGCATCCACCTCGAAAAAGCTAGATTTTTGGCGCGAGGAGAGATGTCGTCCCTTGCAAGGACTGCATGAAGAGAACTCTCGGTCTCACTAGCTACCGGTGCTGGATGAATAGAACTCCCGGTCTCACTAGCAACCGGTGCCACTTCCTCCTTAACTGTAGGAGGAGCCATCTCAGCATTCACTGTTTCCCTCAAACGACGTGCCGCTCCTTGGGTCATGGGTGCCATCTGGTAAGCAAGCTAATATAATTGTAACATAAGCAAGCTAACTAAAGGAACCATCATGTAATTCGAGTACATTTTCGAAAGCAGATAAAGTACAATAAATTTGTTTTTTTGCCAAGTAGCAGAACGGATGGCTCAGAACACAACCCTAAAATTTATTCTAGCATACATTAGTGTGAATCATCTATGTTCTGTACATATAGTGTAGTATATGTTCTTATCGTATGTAGTATCTGAAGAATGTAACAGAATCAAGATGAACTCACATAATGTAATACTAAGACGTCATCTACTACTATATATATAAGATATAGTGATAGGTTGTCGTATCATCATTGCCGAGGGATGAGGGTCGGAGGACAGTCAACTTTATCTACGGCTACATAGTTTTCTGCCTCGCCAGTCGAATGGCTGCAGGGACTATGTCCTGATCACGATGTCATACCGTAGATTTAGGATTTAAAATATGGTATTGAACAGAAAGTCTAATTATCCCATATTTCAGTAATGTCTGTGAGCTAAATCATACTCAACTGTCGAGAATACTTAGGAGAAAACTCATTCACAGGATTAGTATATCCATCATTCGTGACATAGCTGAAATTTTATAGGGCTCGATAATAATTATTAGTCAATTTATTCATCATTTTAAAACCCTGAAAATGCCCAAAAAAACTCCCAGTATCAGTAAATAGGGCTCGAACCCTAAATTAGAATTCGAATCCACCCAAAACATCAAATTGACAGTTGATATGCCCAAAAAAACGAGTTTTTTCAGTATATAGGTGTCACACTGTGAATCTCGTGTCCACACAGTAGGACACGACGTGTCTAAACCAACAAAATAGGTGTCACACGAACTAGAAGCGAGTCCACGCTCTCGTGTCCCCCGCAACGAGTCCACTGTCAGTCTCGTGTCCCCCGCAGCGAGTCCACGCTCTCGTGGACATCAAATTGACAGTTGATATGCCCAAAAAAACGAGATTTTTTAGTATATAGGTGTCACACTGTGAATCTCGTGTCCACACAGTAGGACACGACGTGTCCAAACCAACAAAATAGGTGTCCACACTCTCGTGTCCCTCGCAACGAGCCCACTGTCAATCTCGTGTCCCCCGCAGCGAGTCCACGCTCTCGTGGACATGAACTAGAAGCGAGAGAGAGAGAGCTTGAAGACGAGGAGAAAGTGGGAAGGAGCTACCAGAGGAAGGAGGAGGAGGAAAAGGAGGAGAAGGAGGAGCTACCTGAGGAAGGAGGAGGGAGATCGCCGGAGGAGCGCCGCAGAGGAGGAGGGAAATCGCCGGAGGAGCGTCGCGGAGGAGGAGCGCGCCCAAATTTGGGGGGAAAATTTGTAAAATGATCGAAATGGAAACCCTCGCTGGCTATATGAAACGTTTAGCGACGTCCGCCTAGGACGTCGCTAAACGTCGCTGATATATAATAAATAGCGACGCAACTTAAAATGCGTCGCAAAACGTCGCTATATCAGCGACGCGTACCGACGAACTTGCGACGCACTACCCCATTGAACAAAATGAAGATGCTAGACGTCGCTATTAGTCGTTGTTGGCGACAAACAGCGACGTCTTTTGTTGACGTCGCTAAAACCCCAAACATTAGCGACGAAATTTTACAGAGTCGCTAAATACGTCGCTGATTTGACTTATTTTGGTAGTGAGCTTCGGGGCAGCTGACCCTAGAAGACTTGACCGCCAAATCGAATTGAATGCTGCAGACCGTAAGATGACCCATACGATATCGCATATGAGATTGCATCGATAACAAATACAATGTGGTACATGTTGACGATAAGTCTAGGCGATCGAGAATTGTTGGAACAACTTTCGATTGAGAATGGTATAGTTAGATTTGAGTATTCGTCGGATGAATATTTGAATGGTTATGTTGGTCGACGAACAAAACTAGAAAATTCACCAACGAACTTGGTGATTCGAATAGGCGTTTGCGAGAATCGTGCTATGCACGAGAGGGAACAATAAAGAAATGACTTACGAGTTGTACCATTAGATTCGGATTCACCTCGCAATTGAGCTTGCGTGAATCGAACCTACATTCGATGTTGCGAGACGGATAAGTTGGGAATTTGGCTAGTGAATTCCTATTCGCTAGGAATCGAACGTAAGGCGTATCGTAAAGACTTTCGTATCAAGGCGATCGTTGTATTGAGCACCGTCGCCTTGATGTAAACTTTGGGTCGGATAGATTGTGGCCTTTGTGCAATGTCAATTTAAACTTGCATCGGAAGGATTTAAGCACGGTGTCTAGGTAAGTCACCTAGCGGACGTAGTCTGAATGTTGATGCTTTTGCAAGTCAACAAAAGAGAACCATGTCGAGATAGGATACGAAGTAAAACATCAGAAATCGTTGGATAGTGACGCCGAACGCACGGCATTACGAAGACTCGTTGTGATCGGATGCGCGACGGCTTGACGCGACGCGTAGAATTGATAGTTCCGATGAAACATACAAAGTGAGAAATACAATTTTTGAATCGCATCATGTGCCTTGATTTTTGTTGGACGATCACGCATGTATCAATATGCATGTGCGCTAGAATTGCGAGAACAAGTAATAGAGCCAAGTCCGATTGAGAATACGAGATGGTAAGTGATTGAGAATGAGAAGTTACATGTTAGCGTTGTTCCGATATCTTACAACTGAGCTTGGCTGAAATGCATATATTGGTAGGATGCCTAAAATATGTGTATGATTCCAAACTAAGTTGTACGATCCAAACGATAGTGAGACGAGATCGTTGAACGATCTAATGAAACCCTTGGAAATTTAGTATTGGTTTCGGTTCGGGACGAACCTTGTTTTGAGTGGTATATTCTGTAATGTCCCGCTCCGTACGGTGCATTATGCTGAGTCGTTGACTCGAAGAGTTGCCTTGTCCCAAAGAATGCATCGAGTGAATCGATGTGAAGCGCCGCGTTGCCTCGAACGATAAGTGCGTTGAGACGGCTCGAAGATTCTAAAAAATCGAATCGACCAAGGCGCAAGTCCGAATCGATGCAAGTAATGATTTTTGTTGGTTTCATGTGCAGGCTATACGTTTACGCTGAAATGTTAGAGGTCGATCTTTTGCCTTATTCAGTAAGGGGTCCGCGAAAGCAAATCGTCGCCTTGCGACGGACGGAAGCGTTGGCACGCTAAGGCAAATCGGACGTACAAACTCAATAAGCACGGAGTGCTCGAATGGCTAAGTCAGGAGAGTGGCCGTGCAACAAAGTTAGGGAATCGAGCCACATCGGCTCGGCGAAACGGCGAAGGCAAATCGACTCAAGGTGGGAGGATTGACTTCTTTTTACTCCTTCATTCGATAAGTCAAATATATCATTGTATGCTAAAAGTTAACCTATCGACGCCACGGACGTGGTCCGATCGGAAGTAAATCATAACGTGTGTCGAATACTAAGTTAGTACAATTGAAATGAAACGTGCATCAAATGCACAAGTCGCTACGGAACATTGGATATCGCTAAGGCGAGCGCCTCGGTACGTAAGCCGCAAGAATATGGGATAACTATAATCGGCGAGTGCCTTAGTGCACGAACCATACCGTGCCTTCGCGCACGAGTTAGAACGGCTAGAACATTGAAAGACAATAGGCGAGCGCCCTAGCGCGCAAGCCCCGAACATTGAATGCTAAGTTATAGAACATTTGAAATACGGTCGAACGTGCCTACAAGCACGAGATAACAAAAGACGGCAAATATGCGCAGCTGCATAATACTTACAAAAGATGGCGTCGTTGCGACGAGAAGAACAGTTGTGGCACAGATATGGCATAACTGTCGACGCGACATGGTGCCTTCGAAATGTTCATGGCCTTTGGTCGTTCGACGTGAACATTGAGGCGTTGCGCCAATTGAAATAGAGATAAGCGAACTTGCTTGGTTGTATAAAATATAAGATTCGTTGCATGGTCAAATGGACTTAAAGACTATTGCCTGTGCATGGGTGTTTCTTCCCTCGAACGTGATCACCAGGGCACTGGGACCGTTCGGCCTAGGAGGGACTGCGATAATCGGTATTATTGGTGCACTTCAACTAAACGGGTAGCGCCTGTCTAGTGAATGTGATAAGCCGCTTACACGAGTACTTCGGGGGTCCTCGGATCGTGTGTGGTTAGCAACCATAACTGGGTGACCGTCGTCTTACATATTCGATTCGATAAATATAAGTCCATTCTAGCTTGACAAGCTAGTGACCTTCATATAGTTAAGGGCGATGGGTTAGAAGTGCAAGGTATACATATATCCTGCATGGACGGATCCTAGGTCGAAAGCGCAAGGTACACTCATATCGTGTGTGTGTAGATCCGCATAGAGAGCACTATAACATGACAGAGAAATCTGATAGGCGTATTCACCTTGCGTCGGTGCAAGGGCGAGTGCGTTGGCTTGGTAAGTCGCGCCACGAATCAAACACGGGATTGCTTGCTTGCCTATTCAATTCGATAACATGCTTGCCATGCTAACATGCTTTACGTTTTCGTATATGCCATGAAATTGACCCTAAGGAGAACATAGCAAGATCATAAGCTAAATTGCATGCTTCAACATGAATACTAAAATGTCGGTTTAGAAAGATAGTCTTTTCGTCAGCACATGCGAGGACGATCGTGCTGATCCCCCACCAGCTTTCATGCAGGACACAGGAAATGGATGGCTCGAGGCGAAGCGTTGCTTGAACGTGTTGAGGCTCGGAAATGCCGAAGCGTATTGAAGCGTGCGATCGCATTGACGCTCGGACTATGCAACTGGATTGATGCGGCTGAGATATAGAAGGCATGATGTATGGAACGGTAAAATCATTTGTGGGCAAGAGAGAACCTGAGTGTTGTAGCCAATCTGACATATATTGTTAGGCTATCGAAAGCCTTGTAATCTGATTTCGAATATCAATAAAGAGATTTGTTTCGTATACTCTGTTTTTCTTTCGTTGTGAATATCAATTTAAAAGATAACCATTTGAGAACTTGTCATCTTGCCTTGCACGAGCGCAAGTCCAGGCTCGTACGGCATCACGCCCCAGCGAGGACGATGATTCGGGTGATTCCGAGTCGGGGCGTGACACCATGATCAGAGTATTGAGCAGCAATCCTTGCCTCATGCCAATGACCTATTCTCTCTGGATTTTGGCAGTTCTCATCCCGGTTACAGTTCCATTATCCCTTCCACAATTTGTGAAATGCCTAATATCATGATCAGCAACTTTAACCTCGGTATGTTTTCCCAAGCAAGTTTCCCCTCCCACCTGTCTTCTCGGTTTCTCGTGATAACCTGCTCAGTTCAGATGAAACCAACACCTCCCCTCCTCGTGTTCCGCTTAATGTCCCCATCATAGAATTTCTGCCATCGCCACCACAGATCCAAATCTATGCTCCTCAAAATCACAAGCTCAGTTGGAAAAAACGTGCCCGGATGGCGCACAACCTATCTCTAGATATCCCATTCACTCCCAGTGGGTCGAGGAAACGCACTGATTCCTCATTAATCAATCCAAGAGCCTCCAAAAGATAGGCTATAGAGATTTTCCTTGCTCATCCACCCCTATTATCAGAGGCGGCTGTTCAGAGACAGCCGCAGGACCAATGAACATTCTATCTTGGAATTGTCGGGGTGCGAGGAATGCCCCGACAATTCAAACCCTTCGCTCATTCCTCTCCGCCACTCACCCTACCATTTTCTTCCTCTCTGAAACCTGCTCTTCTCCCCACCATACCTCTACTACTCTTCCGCTACTTGGCTACCCCAACACCTTCTCTGTCCCCCCTATTGGCCGAGCAGGGGGACTATGGCTGGGATGGTCCGATGCCATAAAGGCTTCCGTCATATTCTCATCCACCAATCTCATTCTGCTCTCCATTCTCAATAAAGACAACTCACCAGCCTGGAACTTACTTTGTGTATATGGCTGCCCGAGAAGGAAGGATCGTACTGGACTTTGGTGGATTATCATTGACCTGGCTGCCAAATTCGTGGTCCCATGGTGCTGTATAGGTGATTTTAATGATATCACCAAACCGGAGGAGAAGTTTGGAGGCAGAAGTTTCGACCACCACATGACGAACTCATTTATTCAGATGATAAATCAATGTGGCCTTATTGATCTGGGTTGCATTGGACCAGCGTACACCTGGACCAATGGCCGCAGCTCTGCTTATCACATCAAGGAAAGATTGGACAGGGCCATGGCGGATGCTGATTGGTGTCGCCTTCATCCGCACTCTACGGTTCACACTCTTCTCCGTCTCAACAGTGATCATGCTCCCATTCTTCTTAACACTAATAACCTGCTGAAAAAGAGATACAGGCCTCCTCGGTTTGAAGCTTTCTGGTTTATGAATGAAGATTTCGATGCTACCATCGCCAACATCTGGAGGGATGTTTCTTCCAAACAAGACGTTAGCCTTATTCAAAAACTCCAGGTTTCTCTTAAAAGGCTCCAGTCTTGGGGCCGATGTAATTTCAGTCTCATTAAGCAACGGATCAGTGCTCTCAAATCCCAACTCCTAGAACTCCAGAAGGGTATTACTTCCAACGATACCATCCTCATGGAGAAAAATATCAATGCTGAACTCAACGAGCTTCTCCTTATCGATGAAGCATATTGGAGACAACGTGCGAAATGCCGTTGGATCAAGGATGGAGACAGGAATTCGAAATATTTTCATATTAAAGCCACTATCAGAAAACGAAAGAACGAGATTCGGTCAATTATCACTCAAGACGGATCCTGGACTTCCGATCAGACTGCTATTAATTCATCTATCCTTAATCACTTCAAAATGCTTTTTGAAGCCGATGATTCCACTGCCATTGATCCAGAGTTTAATGTCTCTTCCAATCCTATTACAGAATCTGAATATGTCATGATCGGAGGAGCACCTAGTGGTGACGAGATCGAACGTACTATCAGAAATATGGGACAGCTTAAAGCACCTGGGCCGGACGGTTATCCGGCTATTTTCTATCAAAAATGCTGGTCAGTTGTTGGAGATGATCTTGTCAGAATGGTTCAGCGATTCTTCACCTCTGGAGTTCTCGAGCCACGTATCAACCACACCAATCTGGCTCTCATTCCCAAATGCTCGTCCCCTGCTTCTCCAGCTGATTTCCGTCCAATTGCTCTCTGCAACGTATCCTACAAAGTTATTTCTAAAATATTGGCTAATAGAATTCGACCTTTATTAGATAAGCTAATATTGCCTTTCCAGAATGCTTTTGTTCCAGGTCGTTAAATCAACGACAATATTGTTATCGCACAGGAGGTATTTCATGCTATGAGGAATTTTCCTGTCAAGAAGAACTCTTTTGCGCTTAAAATAGATATGGCAAAAGCCTACGATAGGTTGGCATGGCCTTTCATCCAATCAGTGCTAAACGGCATGGGAATCCGGGGGCACTCCAACAAACTCATTATGAGTTGTATCACTTCGGCGACCTACTCTATTCTCATCAATGGTGTTCCTGAAGGCTTTATTAAACCGAAGAGAGGGATTAGACAGGGATGTCCCTTGTCCCCTTACTTGTTCATTATGTGCTCTGAGGTGTTATCTCGTCTCTTTTATCAGCACGAGCAGGAGGATCTATATCAAGGTGTCACTTCCCGATCCTGGAATACGTATTTTAATATGTATACCGACAAATTATATTTACCTTGTATTTATACTATATTTATTATGCTGTCTTTCTTCATGCATTTCCCAAAATATTCGACAAAATATTATTTCCTAATTTATTTTCTGCATTTGGGTCTACAGTTTTGGCTCATTTGGGTAACCTATTCTTGGTTCACCAATGGTTCATCATGAACCCATGGGTTCAAGATTCTATATAATAACTCCTCTCCTTCTCTCTCCTCTCATTTATTTCTCTCATTTATTTCCTCCACCAACCAAATATTTCCTCTATCAACCAAGGCAAGTACCAACTTGCTCAAGAGATGGATCAATATTTTTGTCAATAATTTCTTACAAAACTATTTGCCAAAACATGTTCTTCTCCTCAATCTATACTAGTTTAGAACTTGGAAGTTTCCATTTTGAAGCTTTGATTTTTGTAGATCTAGGTTTGCTTTATTTTGGGATTTCTTGGGTTTTGATCTACTTAATCTTGTTATTTCCTAGTTTTGATGGTTCCATGTTGTGGAGGATCTCGTTCTACCCTATTTTGACCTAAGGGAGTTCCGATTTGGGCTCCGGATGAAGGTTTTGTGTAGTTTGGAAGCCATGGTTGCTTGGCTCCTCTTCTCGGACAAGTGGAGAAGAAGAGCAGTACTTGATCGCATGAATCCTCATACGGCAAGTCTCTGGCCGTATGGCCTTCCAGTCGCATGAGACTCGTTCGAGCTCAGCCGCATGGAAAGTTCTTCCTAGCCGCATAAGACTTGCTTGAGTACTTGACCGCATGAATCTTCATGCGGCAAGTAATTGAGCCGCATAGCCTTGTTCAGACTCAACCGCATGAGCCCCTGTTATCTTGAGTCGCATGGACTTCATACGGCTAGCTTTCAGCCGCATGAGTTCTTTTGCACCCAGCCACATATGCGCTACTGTTTTAGGGCCACATAAGGCCCATCCATCATCCAGCCGCATATGTATCGCCCATGCTCAGCCGCATAAGACTTCGTCTGATCATAGCCGCATATGATGTTGAACCCCGGCCGCCTGGCGATTGCTCCCTTCGCAGTCGCATAAGCTGACACCTCTTCGTCCGCATGAACCCGCCTTTCCAGCCGCATGCGCCTTGGGCTCCCTGAGCCGCATGAGCGTGCAGTCCCAATCGTATGAACCTGTATTGACCCAGCCGCATGGACTCACTCCCCTTGAGCCGCATGGACTTTTGTGCCCTATCTGGTTACCTTATTATTATTATTATTATTATATATATATATATATATATATATATATATATATATATATATATATATTATATGTCCATTTTATATCCTTACGTCTTTTGTCCCGAGCATGATATGAGCACTAATGTGACCCCGGAGAACAAAGTGTTCCTACCTGATACATGTACCTGAATGTCCCAGTTCTTGTTCATGCTCGGCAAATGACTCGTAACTCCACGTGGCGTATTTTGCAATGATGTATTACACTAAGGAGGGTAGAACATGTTGACATACTGATTGACATGGATCCTCTTTGGGGTACTCGTACTAAAGTACGACTTTAGGAGGATAATCATGCAGGCCACAGCATGAAAGTCCAAGATTTTACCTAGGGTTAAATTAGGCAACTAAATATACTAGGTGCATGGGGAGGACAAAATCCCGAGATCGTGTTACACCAGCCGCCTTGAGATACTGTCTTGACGCACCGGCTGGTCTCCACGGATACTGTGTCATCTGCAACGAGTGGATGACTGTATCCGATTAATTCCTGCTATATATTATATATTTTAGCAAGGTGGCCTTACGAGGGACCTGTGCTCAATCATACCTGTCTACGCGAACCCCTGGGTTGGCTAGCCTTGCTGGAAAGATACGATCTGAGGATTCCTATTAACATGATGCGAGGATAACCTCGTCCCACTAGAAACTCGTAGACTTGATTGGCCGTGAAAACGACTTGCTTGTATCCTATTGCCTTTCGTGAATAACTGAGGGAAGCGGACTGTCATGGTACGTGATCCAACCCATGTTCTTGTTTGATTGTTGGGTTGGTTATCATACTATGATAGGTTGTGGACCGAAGTTATGAACGGAAGACTTATTATGGTTGTGAAGTGCTACTTCTGTGAATGACCGAGGAACATGGTCTATCGTGGTACATGATCCAACCCATGTCCTTGTTTGATTGTTGGGTTGGTTATTGTGCTGCGATAGGCTATCGACCGAAGTCACGATCAGGAGATTTTATTGTTTATACCTTTTAACTTATGTGAAAGTTATAGAGTACGACACGTCCCGACTCCATGCGGCACCTTTTGTCCTTATTTGGTTGTAAGGGTGCCATATGGGTTCGAGGATGTTGCGCCACCCTATAATAGTAGCATAAGTATTACTATCATCAATCATTCTATTTAACTGGGTTTTTAAATCTTAACTCTTGTGCCCCTTTGGCGGTACTTGCTATTCGGGACTGACCCCGCTGGTTTTGTTTGGCCAGATCTCGTAGCAGAGCCAGAGGACACTATCTTCCACCCTGACATCCATGGTGCATACTAGGAGCATGGCAGTTCGGGAACTCGAGTGGGTTTCTTCTCCACCACTCCTGCTTATACTTTTGCGACGTTTAGCCACCGGCACCTGTTAGCCGGATTACTCGATATTTTGTGTCAGTACATAATTGTAATTAAACAGACTGTAGTTGTGTATAATTTTGTACTCATAACTCTCTGAGATAGCTAAATTATAAAGCTAGTCTCTCATGATCATTTTGATGAAGCGTCGGGACGCCTTACTGCTTTATCTTTAATGTTCATTTCATTGCTGATGTGACTTGATTGATTGAGACATAGAACTCTGTGGGACCATAGGAGACTTGATTGTAGCATGTACCCCCTAGTCTCTCGACAGCCACGATTGCCGTATGACGTTACGTGCCTCATATGGAGTAGCTGGCCTAGTCCGTCTCCGTATTTCGGTACTGGGGCGTGACAAGGTTTTAGTGGTGGCCCATGCAGGTCTGATTTTCAGACTTGTGGGGTATTGCGAATTATTAGGAGTCTCAATCAAAACTTGTTCCCCTTGAAATTTTGTTTCGAATTCTCTGTCCTTGCCTCGATCTCTAACCTGACTTGCATCCTCGAAATCTTTCTCGTCCGGACTTGATAATCTTATATTCTTCCCTATAGGGGTGCTTCATTCTCAGAAGCGGGAGAGGCCCATGAGGAAGAGCAGCAAGAGCATGGCTCGACTGGGCAGCAACAGGGGAGAGAACCTTCTCCAGTGCAGGCACGAGCAGAAATAGAACCAGAGGCAGTGCAGCCGCAGGTTATTGAAACTCCTGCAGCACCAGCAGCGACGGCAGTACCAGACGCCGTAGCACTCCTGGAGATCATCCGGGGGTTTCTTGTCACTAACCAACAGCAACAGACTCGGCAGCAGGAGCATAACGTATTGCTGAACCAAGGGATTTAGTTAGCTCTTGAGAGGAGTGTCGGGGCTGACTCGGGAGCATCATGAAGGTTTCGTCGCTTGAACCCGAGGTATTTTGATGGCACGGAGGATGCCATCACTGCGGATGCATGGATTCAAGACATCGAAGCCATTCTTGTGGCAGCCAAGGTTCCAGATGATGAGAAGGTTGATCAGGTCAAACTGGTACTTCAGGATCTTGCCCGCGACTGGTGGGCATCAGAAAAAGTTGGTACAAGATGCTCTGTTCGTTGGACCACCTTCAGTGACAGATTCAAGGTCAAGTATTTTGGCGTAGTAGCTCGATATGAGCTCCAGCAGAAGTTTATCAGTCTCAAGCAAGCAGGCAAGACCGTAGATGGGTATGCAGCAGAGTTTTGCAGATTGTGCCGTTTCGTACCAGCAATGGTGGCAACGGAGCCAGAGAAAGCTATGAGGTTCCAGCAGGGAATTCATTTGGAACTATTACAGCTTGTGGAAGGACACGACTACCAGACATTTGACGCTGTCTTGACGGCAGCCCGGAGGCATGAGCTTACCCAGCAGAGGTTGGCATCGAGGGCAGGAGGTCAGAAGAGATCTCATTCCCAGGTTGGAGGAGGAGCAATACAGCGAACATCGGCACCAGCACCCGGTGTACGTATTCATGATGCAGGAGCGCCGCGGAGGGCGGCCGTGTCAACTAATACAGCGCCAGTTCGGCATCAGCAGCCGAGAAACCAGCAACAGCGTCAGGGAGCACCCCAGGGCTGTACATTCTGTGGGAAGGCAGGGCACACGAGGGAGGTGTGCCGGTCAGCGAATGGCTTATGCTTGAGGTGTGGTAGTTCAGACCACCGTATTTCCACTTGTCCTATGATACAGAGGCCAGGAGGGCCAGCTCAGCAGTTTCCAGCATTGCTAGCTCCGGTGGCAACCCCGAGTGGAGGGCCAGTATTAGCAGTAAGGCCCCTAGCCCAGCGTCTACCAACGCAGGCTCAGATGTTCCGCCAGGCACAGGAAGCCGAAGGCCCTCAGAGGCAGCAACAGCATGGTCGAGGAAGGCCGCAACAAGGGGCTCCGCGGGGCCAGGCTCTCACATTGACCTTGGGAGAGGCTCTAGCGTCTAGTGACGTAGTGGCAGGTAAAATTTTCGTCACCTCATTTTCCGCTGTAGCATTATTTGATTCAGGCGCTACTCATTCATTCATCTCTGCACAATATGCTACACGGATTGGATTAGAGTTTGAGGCATTGCCGGAGAGGATGGATATATTCACCGGCAATGGGCTCGTAGAAGTTAGCAGAGTACGCTTCTCATGTCCGGTGGAGGTGTGTGGGCATTTACTGCCCGCATCATTGATTGAATTCCCTATGGGGAATTTTGATGTCGTTCTTGGCATGGACTGGTTGAGAGACAGTCATGCGACAATTGATTGTAGAGGAGGAAGGGTCATATTCAGCGTCCCTGTGATGGAGCAGTTCATCTTTACTCGAACCTTGAAGAATCAGGCCGGAGGCGTCATCTCAGCAGCAGTGTCAGAGCCAGGACAGATTCCGAGAGTGGTCGAAGATTTTCTCGACGTCTTCCCTGATGGGCTCCCAGGGATACCCCCAGTCAGAGAGGTAGAATTTAGCATTGAGTTGAACCCTGGAACGAGGCCTATTGCAGACAGAGTTTACAGAATGTCGCCGTCAGAACAGGATAAGTTGTATCAACATGAAGAAGAGTTGAAGTCTAAGGGATTCATCCGAGACAGTAAATCGCCCTGGGCCACGCCAGTGATTCTAGTTCCCAAGAAGGATGGGTCGACGAAGATGTGCATCGACTACCGCAAGCTGAATGCAGTAACAGTGAAGAATAAGTATCCACTACCAAGGATTGATGACCTGTTTGACCAGTTGAGCAAGGCCAGCGTCTTTTCTAAGATCGATCTTCGGTCAGGATACTATTAAGTAAGAGTCCGGGAGCAAGACATACCGAAGACAGCATTCAGATCTAGATATGGACATTATGAGTTTTTAGTAATGCCCTTTGGACTAACCAACGCCCCCGCAGTATTCATGGATTTAATGAACCGCATCTTTCTGCCGTATTTGGATAAATTTATGGTGGTGTTCATAGATGACATTTTTGTCTATTCCAGCAGTGAAGAGGAGCATGAGAAGCATCTTAGGACTGTCTTACAGATATTGAGAGAGCATCAACTTTATGCGAAGCTCGACAAGTGTAAATTCTGGTTAGATCACATTTCGTTCCTGGGGCATGTAATTTCTGGGGCAGGAGTGTCAGTAGATCCGAAGAAGATTGAGGCCGTAGAGCATTGGCCAGTCCCGAGAACGGTTGCAGAAGTGCGAAGTTTTTTAGGGTTAGCTGGTTACTACAGAAGGTTCGTGGCTGACTTTGCCAAGATCTCTGCGTCCTTAACGCGTTTGACGCACAAGGACGTAGAGTTTGTTTGGTCAGCTAGCTGTCAAGCATCCTTTGAAGAATTGAAGAAGAGATTGATCTCAGCCCCGATCTTGACACTTCCAGTAGGAGCGGGAGGCTTTACAGTATATTGTGACGCATCTGGGAAGGGTCTTGGATGTGTATTGATGCAACACGGAAAGGTGATAGCATATGCGTCTCGACAGCTTCGAGACCATGAGAAGAATTACCCGACTCACGATTTGGAGTTAGCAGCTGTGGTGTTTTCACTCAAGTTATGGAGGCATTATTTATACGGAGATCGGGTAGAGATCTATACTGATCATAAGAGTTTGAAATACGTATTCACACAGCGAGATTTGAACATGAGGCAAAGAAGATGGTTAGAACTACTGAAGGATTTTGACTTAGATCTTCAGTATCATCCAGGCAAGGCGAATATAGTTGCAGATGCACTGAGTAGGAGAGACAGTGCCTTTATCTTGACCTCGCAGAAGCATATTTTAGAAGACCTTCAGAGTATGGAAATCGAAGTAGTTTTGCCAAGGGATATAGGAAGAATGACCAGTATACAGATTCAGTCAACCTCAGTAGAGAGGATAAGGGCAGCACAAGCAGGAGATCCACAGATTCAGAAGTTGCGGTCGGAGTGTGAATCAGGCCGTAGGAAGGAGTTAGTGATTCATGAAGATGGTACGCTCAGGTTTGGAAACAGACTGTGTACCGAGTGGAGACCTTCGGCAAGAAGTTATGTCCGAAGCTCATAGTTCTATTTACTCCATTCATCCAGGAGGAACGAAGATGTATCGAGATATCAGACAGTACTTTTGGTGGAATGGCATGAAAAGAGAGATAGCGAGATTTGTATCCAAGTGTCTGGTATGTCAGCAGGTGAAAGCCGAGCAGCAGAGACCAGCAGGGTTGCTACAGCCGCTTCCTATCCCAGAATGGAAATGGGAGCACATCACGATGGACTTTGTGATCGGTTTACCTAGATCCCCGACTGGTAAGAATGCAGTCTGGGTAATAGTAGATCGACTCACGAAGGTCGCTCATTTCCTTCCCTTCCGAGTCGGACAGACTACTGAGCAGTTAGCAGAAATATACATGAAGCAGATAGTAAGGCAGCACGGTGTTCCAGTTAGTATAGTATCAGATCGGGATACGCTGTTTACTTCCCATTTTTGGCGGAGCTTACACCAAAGTTTGGGAACCAAGTTAAGATTCAGTACTGCTTATCATCCCCAAACTGACGGGCAATCAGAAAGAACCATTCAGACGTTAGAAAATATGCTACGGGCGTGTACCTTGGATTTTGGTGGATCTTGAGAGGATCACCTTCATCTAGTGGAGTTCTCCTATAACAACAGCTATCAGGCTAGCATTCAGATGGCCCCGTTCGAAGCATTGTACGGAAGGAAGTGCAGGTCCCCTTTGGCATGGGACGACGTCGGAGAACGGAAGTTGTTGGGACCAGAGATGATTATGCAGACTGTGGAGATAGTTAAGTCGGTCAGAGAACGCCTTCGAGTTGCGCAGGACCGACATCGTCATTGGGCAGATCAGCATCGTAGGCCTCTAGAGTTCAGAGTTGGCGACCAAGTGTTTCTGCGGATTTCGCCTACTCGGGATATCATCAGATTTGGAACCCGAGGAAAGCTTAGTCCAAGATACGTTGGTCCTTTTAAGATTCTCGCTCGGGTAGGCGATGTGGCTTATCGACTTGCCCTTCCGCCTTCGTTAACTGGCATACATGATGTGTTTCATGTATCCCAATTACGTGGGTATGTCCCGGATCCGAGTCATGTCCTCGATCATTCTGAGTTAGTCGTTGGTACCGACCTAACTTACGAGGAACAACCCGTGTCTATTTTAGACCTTCGAGAGAAGGTACTCAAGAATCGGACGATAAGCCTTGTCCGTGTTTCTTGGAACCATCACTCTTCGGAAGAGTCAACCTGGGAGCGCGAGGACGAGATCAGATCTCGGTATCCGCATTTTTTTGACTAATAAGGTATATTTTTGCACCTTATTGACACGATTCCATGCTTATCTGCACCTGCTTGTTTTGTACTTTGTGATGTATGATAATAACTGCGATGATAGTTAACTTATATATGATTATGCCCTGCTTGCCCTGATTTCACTATCCTGTCTTGGCTGGAATTCCGAGGACAAAATTTTTCTAAGAAGGGTAGAGATGTCACTCCCCGATCCTGGAATACGTATTTTAATGCGTATACCGACAAATTGTATTTACCTTATATTTATACTATATTTATTATGCTGTCTTTCTTCATGTATTTCCCAAAATATTCGACAAAATATTATTTCCTAATTTATTTTCTGCATTTGGGCCTACAGTTTTGGCTCATTTGGGTAACCTATTCTTGGTTCACCAATGGTTCATCATGAACCCATGGGTTCAAGATTCTATATAATAACTCCTCTCCTTCTCTCTCCTCTCATTTACTTCCTCTCATTTATTTCCTCCACAAACCAAATATTTCCTCCATCAACCAAGGCAAGTACCAACTTGCTCAAGAGATGGATCAATATTTTTGTCAATGATTTCTTACAAAACTATTTGCCAAAACATGTTCTTCTCCTCAATCTATACTAGTTTAGAACTTGGAAGTTTTCATTTTGAAGCTTTGATTTTTGTAGATCTAGGTTTGCTTTATTTTCGGATTTTTTGGATTTTGATCTACTTAATCTTGTTATTTCCTAGTTTTGATGGTTCCATGTTGTGGAGGATCTCGTTCTACCCCATTTTGACCTAAGGGAGTTTCGATTTGGGCTCCGGATGAAGGTTTTGTGTAGTTTGGAAGCCATGGTTGCTTGGCTCATCTTCTCGGACAAGTGGAGAAGAAGAGCAGTATTTGACCGCATGAATCCTCATGTGGCAAGTCTCTGGCCGCATGGCCTTTCCAGCCGCATGAGACTCGTTCGAGCTCAGCCGCATGGAAAGTTCTTCCTAGCCGCATAAGACTTGCTTGAGTACTTGACCGCATGAATCTTCATGCGGCAAGTAATTGAGCCGCATAGCCTTGTTCAGACTCAGCCGCATGAGCCCATGTTATCTTGAGTCGCATGGACTTCATGCGGCTAGCTTTCAGCCGCATGAGTTCTTTTGCACCCAGCCACATATGCGCTACTGTTTTGGGGCCGCATAAGGCCCATCCATCATCCAGCCGCATATGTATCGCCCATGCTCAGCCGCATAAGACTTCGTCTGATCATAGCCGTATATGATGTTGAACCCCGGCCGTCTGGCGATTTCTCCCTTCGCAGCCGCATAAGCTGACACCCCTTCGTCCGCATGAACCCGCCTTTCCAGCCGCATGTGCCTTGGGCTCCCTGAGCCGCATGAGCGTGCAGTCCCAGCCGCATGAACCTGTATTGACCCAGCCGCATGGACTCACTCCCCTTGAGCCGCATGGACTTTTGTGCCCTATCTGCTTACCTTATTATTATTATTATATATATATATTATATGCCCATTTTATATCCTTACGCCTTTTGTCCCGAGCATGATATGAGCACTAATGTGACCCCGGAGAACAAAGTGTTCCTACCTGATACATGTACCTGAATGTCCCAGTTCTTGTTCATGCTCGGCGAATGACTCGTAACTCCACGTGGCGTATTTTGCAATGATGCATTACACTAAGGAGGGTAGAACATGTTGACATACTGATTGACATGGATCCTCTTTGGGGTACTCGTACTAAAGTACGACTTTAGGAGGATAATCATGCAGGCCACAGCATGAAAGTCCAAGATTTCACCTAGGGTTAAATTAGGCAACTAAATATACTAGGTACATGGGGAGGGCAAAATCCCGAGATCGTGTTACACCAGCCGCCTTGAGATACTGTCTTGACGCGCCGGCTGGTCTCCACGGATACTGTGTCATCTGCAACGAGTGGATGACTGTATCCGATTAATTCCTGCTATATATTATATGTTTTAGCAAGGTGGCCTTACGAGGGACCTGTGCTCAATCATACCTGTCTACGCGAACCCCTGGGTTGGCTAGCCTTACTGGAAAGATATGATCTGAGGATTCCTATTAACATGATGCGAGGATAACCTCGTCCCACTAGAAACTCGTAGACTTGATTGGCCGTAAAAACGACTTGCTTTATCCTATTGCCTTCCGTAAATAACTGAGGGAAGCGGACTGTCATGGTACGTGATCCAACCCATGTTCTTGTTTGATTGTTGGGTTGGTTATCATACTATGATAGGCTGTGGACCGAAGTTATGAACGGAAGACTTATTATGGTTGTGAAGTGCTACTTCTGTGAATGACCGAGGAACATGGTCTATCGTGGTACATGATCCAACCCATGTTCTTGTTTGATTGTTGGGTTGGTTATTGTGCTGCGATAGGCTATCAACCGAAGTCACGATCAGGAGATTTTATTGTTTATACCTTTTAACTTATGTGAAAGTTATAGAGTACGACACGTCCCGACTCCATGCGGCACCTTTTGTCCTTGTTTGGTTGTAAGGGTGCCATATGGGTTCGAGGATGTTGCGCCACCCTATAATAGTAGCATAAGTATTACTATTATCAATCATTCTATTTAACTGGATTTTTAAATCTTAACTCTTGTGCCCCTTTGGCGGTACTTGCTATTCGGGGCTGACCCCGCTGGTTTTGTTTGACCAGATCTCGTAGCAGAGCCAGAGGACACTATCTTTCTCCCTGACATCCATGGTGCATACTAGGAGCATGGCAGTTCGGGGACTCGAGTGGGTTTCTTCTCCATCACTCCTGCTTATACTTTTGCGGCGTTTAGCCACCGGCACCTGTTAGCCGGATTACTCGATATTTTGTGTCAGTACATAATTGTAATTAAACAGACTGCAGCTGTGTATAATTTTGTACTCCTAACTCTCTGAGATAGCTAAATTATAAAGCTAGTCTCTCATGATCATTTTGATGAAGCGTCAGGGACGCCTTACTACTTTATCTTTAATATTCATTTCATTGCTGATGTGACTTGATTGATTGAGACATAGAACTCTGTGGGACCATAGGAGACTTGATTGTAGCATGTACCCCCTAGTCTCTCGACAGCCACGATCGCCGTATGACGTTACGTACCTCATATGGAGTAGCTGGCCTAGTCCGTCTCCGTATTTCGGTACTGGGGCGTGACACAAGGTATCCGCATCAACCGATATACCCCTTCCATTTCTTATTTAATGTTTGCAGATGATATAATCATATTTGGACAAGCAAAGGCTTCCGCGGTGACGAGTGCTCTATCCATCCTTGAGCGCTTCGCTTCATGGTCGGGGCAATCCATTAATCTGAACAAATCGAGCGTCCTCTTTAGCGGGCGAGTGGACAACCATACTCAAGCGGAGCTCTCTGCCATCCTAAATGTTTTATCCATAAATAAATCGAACAGATATCTGGGACACTTCTTTCTCCTTCCGAAGGGTCGCATTGCGTCGTACCATGATCTGCTGGAGAAAGTGAACACAAGACTCAAAGGTTGGAAATCCAAAACTCTATCCCACGCGGGCCGGTCTACCCTTATACAATCGACTCTGGGAGCCATCCCTGTCTTCTCAATGGCAGCGTATAAACTTCCTATCTCTATTTGCCGCAAGCTGGAGATGATTTACAGGTCATTTTGGTGGGGACATGATGTAGGCGACAAGAAGATTCATTTCTTGGCATGGAGCAAATTCACACAGCCGAAAAGAACTGGAGGACTCGGTTTTAAAGTTCCCGCTTGGGTGAACGACTCGTTGATAGGTAAACTAGCTTGGCGTTTCTTGAATGCTCCTCATCAACTCTGGGCCAGATTGCTCCGAGGTATTTATCTTCAAAACAAATCTTTCTGGCTTGCAAAAGAGTGCAATCGGGCTTCTCCGACTTGGAAGAGTCTGATCGGCGCTCGTCGTAATTTGGAAGGATGTCTCTTGTGGAAAATCAGAGGCGGGTGGGTGGACATTTTTGTCGATCCGTGGATCCCTGGCATTCCGGGTTATCGAGTGACTTCCTGCAATACTCGAAGTGATGGTCCTAGACTTGTCCGAGATCTCATGGACCCTATTATGCGAGTCTGGAACATGCCTCTCCTTTATGAACTTTTCTCACCCATGGAAGCCAAGGCTATTTCTGCTATCAGCCTATGCGAAGGAGATGGTCAGGACATTCTTATTTGGACCAAAGTAAAATCGGGGGCCTTCTCCGCCAAATCGTTGTATGAAAACATTCGCCTTCAAGCACCTAGCTGTTCGATTACATCTATGACTGGAAACAATTGGGGAGTGCTCTGGAAGATGAGCGGGATATCTCCGCGTATCCAAATGTTCACTTGGAGATTATTGAACAATGCACTGCCGTTATTTTCCTCCATCAACAAAATAATTCAGTCTACCAATCCGTTATGTCCTTTCTGTATGCTCATGGACGAAGACATAGACCACCTCTTCCTCCATTGCAATATTGCTAAAAGAGTATGGTTTGCCAGCCCTATGGGTCTCCGCTATGATAACAACTGCAAATTCTCATCTCTGATTCAGCTATGGCTTAATGATAAAAATGCTTCTGATACTTTTAAAATGGGAGCTGCTATTGCTTGGGCGATTTGGAAAGCTAGGGGTGATTGTGTGTTCAAACACGTAGCCCCTAATATTCAGCGAATTGTGACCTCGGCAGTACAATTTTTCAATCTTTATGAGTCTGGTTGCACCACATCCTTTCAAGAGGCTCAGGAGACTTGTTACACAACCCTTATGCCAAGCATTTGGTCTCCACCTCCGGAGGGTACTATTAAGATTAATGTTGATGGGGCTACTTCTCCTACCTCACTGGCGGCTGCTGTTATTGCTAGGGATGACAGAGGTGTTTTTGTGAGAGCATTCACTTCCTTCCTGCCGGACTCTTTTAGCCCTGAACTCAGTATTCAGGCTGAACTTGAGGCTACTAAACTGGGGATTCGCCTTGCTCGGGAGCTTAATATGAAGGAGTACATCATTGAGGGAGATTCCTTAATAGTATTCCGGATCATGAGAGGCGATTCTTCATTTATTCCATGGAGACATTCGGGTTTGGTCCACGAAATTTTCTCGGATATTAAAGCCTGCACCAATATCAAATTCCAATTCGTGAGAAGAACTGGAAACTTGGTGGCCAATGAGTTGGCTAAGTTGGCTATTCAGAATAGAATAGGTTCATCTTTTATTTCTTCTCCGGCTTGTATTGCCAAGTTGATGGCTGAAGACTACCCTTCTGTTAATCTTTTTGTTTGATTTAATAAAATCCTGATTATTTCAAAAAAAAAAAAACTCCCTAATAATTACGAAAAAAAAACATATATCTTCTACTATAGAATGCGGCTTGGAACCGGCTCAAAAGTGAGCCGTCCAAGTCGTATGTATATCATCATTTAAATAAATTAAAAAGTTAATAAAAAGATAACTAAATAACTACCTAAATACTCTAATTATAAAATAAAAAAAAACTTAACCAAACATTTAACTACATAATATGATATATTTATAACAAAATAACTCTATTCAAGTAGTTAATGTGGGTAGGGCTGAAAATCGAACGAACGAGCTCGAACAAAGAGTGTTCAAGCTTGGTTTGACTTAACTATCGAACGAGTTTGATTCGAGCCGAACTTGGACCGAGCCGAACACGAGCCGAATACGAACGGTTTGTATTGTTTTACAGCCCTAGTAGTAAGTATTTATAGGACATGTTGTATAGACTATCACACTGTTTCTCTCAAGTTTTAAAGACTTTTTATTGAATTACTTATGCTCTTTACATCATAAATTTACCATCATATAAAGAACAGAAAAATGAATAAAATGTCTAAGCCAAAATATATTTCTATCTATTAAAAAAAGGCATTACATATAGAAAAAGTCCTAATATAAGAGACCGAACCGAGCTCGAGCATGTTTGCGAACAAGATCGAGTCGAACAACCTATGGTCGAACTCGGTATCGATTAGTCCCCGAACGAGCTTAAACCGAGCTTGGACCGAGCCGAGCACGAGCCGAATGCGAACGGTTTGAATCGTTTTACAGCCCTAAATGTGGGAGACATTTTCATTTATTGCTTAAAAGTTCAATTTATAGGAACGACAACTTTTATAATAAATTTATATTTAATTTTTTACACACATGCAAGGGCACATTACTAGTTTATATTTTAAAGTGCTAGTATATTACACAGACACACTCCAAAGTATAAAAAGCTTATCACTGGATTAGGAACTATTGTACTGGTGCAAAAAATTGAACGAGTGAGTTCCAAAAGCCTATTAAAGTGGAGGCCCAACAAAACAGAATGTGGGTTTGGATTTTTTCCAAAATGAACCCGCTTCGCTTAGTTATATATTCCTTTTTTAGAAGTGGCCCCACTGGCCTAAAGAAGGTCGGCGAGGGAATTCTGCGTCTCCCTCTCTTTTCACTCTGTTTTATAGGGTTAGGGTTTCCGAATCTCTTTCTTTCAGTAATCGTTTCATTTTCTAGGGTTAGGGTTTTCGCATATCTTCTTATTCTTTGAGTAATTGTAGTGACGCCGCTTGTTTATTTTCTTGTGTGTTTATTCCTTCTTACAGAGAATAGGGGAAAGAAGGAGCCATGGGCGATGCAGTAGATTTAAGTGGGGATGGAGGTGTGCTCAAGACAATCGTGAGGAGTGCCAAAGCCGGTGCTATGGCACCCACCGATAACCTTCCGCTCGTCGATGGTATCTCCACCTTCACTTGTTCTCCTACACCAACATTTCTGATCAACTGTGCAACTTTTATTTTTTCCAATTCTTATATTTAGAGCATTATGTAGTGGCTCTTCATCAGTCGATACGTACATCGGTGGTAAGTGTGCTGCTGCTGACGAAATTTTGGAGTATCCAGCTGTTGTTTATATAGGACTAGTGGATAACCCGTGCCATAATGGCACGGACACGAACAGTAGATTCGACGGCCGAAGGTCGTTCCACCTCTGCTATTTCTTCTTTCCGGAGACTGATCCGGCTGGACCACCACCTGGGGAAGGGTCGAGTGACTTCTCTTCTGCCGAAGAATGTCTCCTGGAGATCCTCCGTGGTAATCTCACCGCCGCCGGCTGCTCCGGTTCGTGCTGCGGGGCGAGGCTCACGGCGAAGCTGGAGTTCCGGTTCTCCGTGGCGGAGGGGAGGCCCCGCTGCCGCCGCCTCCGCCGCCGTTCGGAGGGACGTGAGGGAGAAGTTAGGATGCTGGGATGAACGTGAGGGAGAAGTTGGGGCAACTTGTCCTTTTATTTATGTGGGAGAAACAAAAAGAGTGGGTTGTCTATAATCTAAAAGCAAAATTGAGTTTTAGAGAGAGGGGCAATTTAGTTCTTTCATCATCGTTGAACCAAAGCACATGGGTCGGACCAAAAACCCACTGTGCTTTATATTATAGATGGTAAGTTATTGGAGAGGAAGTGCCAATTGCGAGCAAGATTCATTATTAGCTACTTCTGATGAGCAGATGAATCTAGATATTAATTTAGGTTTACTGCGGAAGTAAGAGATTTCTAATAGAAAAAACATCAACTTTAGTTTGTAGTTGGTTTCCTCTTTTATCAAAAGGTTGGGAATGGGAATGGAAGTGTCAATTCCGACATTGTTTCTATTCGAGTGGATATCTACTAAGCCTGTATCATCTTTAATTAATATGCCATTTATAAAAGATGCTTAATATACATCCAGTTTATTATTGTTAAGAAAATTTGACTAAGATGATGTTATTCCCGATCTAAACCTGTGCTCCACAACTGGACACTTCTCTCTTGTAATGTTTGTGTTTGGGGAGGAAGGAGTTAATGTTCAAGGCAGCTTTGACTAGCTATTATTTTGTAAAAAAATGTCGAGTTATTATTTTTATGTTTTTGTTTGTTATCCACTCAAAATATTGACTGGCTTCAACTCATCTTGAGAAGCTGATTCATAGGCTGCTTATGCTTGTGTGATACCAAAATGAAGAGTAAAGTAGGGTTTGGTGAACTGTTGCAAATCATCAAGAAAATTTGCAAGAAAACACACTGGACCAGGATCATGAATTGCCTTCTCTTGCCGCTTTTGTTAAAATTATGCACTGTTTATACTTATAGAAAACATGAATAAGCTTATAACCCCATATATACTCACCGAACTGTAGCTTATTAGGAAGTTTGGCATTTATATTTTCTGCAATGCCATCCCCAGCTTGAATAGATGGAGATTGTGATGGTTGCCTCTTTTGAGAGTGATGAAAGAGTAGGGAGCACAACATTTCTCTTCTTGAGTAATTCTAAACCTTATTTGCTGCTTCAACTTCTCAAAATTGCAAGCATCTTTTTCCTCCTTTATCAGCTCCAATTTAATTTCTCAATGCTTCGTCTGAGGCAGACTTTAGAACTCATGGTCAATCCTACGAGGCTTCCAGGTGAACTCTGTGTCTTGGTTAGTAGTTTTTTATCTCAACTTTCCTCATCAAGCATCCTTGAAAGCTATGTTTCCCTTAGATAATTTATCTTTACCCATAGACTCTGTAACTGATTTTGGTTTGCTATTGAATTTTTGTTTCGGACTGAATTGTTTATTCAGTTGGAACCTTAAATTATGTAAAGATTCATCTCATAGGGATTCGACAATGATCTATGTTGGCTGCCGGTTATCTAACGCAATCCTCTTCCTTTATTCGGGCTTGGGACCGGCACTGAAAATACAAGACATTTAGGGACTGTTTGGTTGTTTTGAACCTATGGAACTTGGAGAAACCAAATAACCTAAAAATCTATGTGGTGGGTTCTATGATCAAGTTCTTGTTCCCTCTCTCTTAACTTAATTATATTTGGGTTTTTTTTTTGGGGGGGGGGGGGGGGGGGGGGGAGGGATTGAGCTTGAAATGCAAAAACTTGAGCTTTTGGGATGTTGCTACTTACGTCTCCCTCCTACAGTTAAGTTATCCAAGTTCTTTCACTTTTGGCTTGGAACTTGATCAAGGAATTTGGAAATCTTGATGACTATGTGGCATGGGGATAAGCCCATATGGTTATTATCGTCTCCCCAACTCCTACCACTCCATAGCAAATAAGAGGACTTAAAGAAATCCTCCCAAATGAAGAGATTAATGGATAGCGGTAAGTGGGTTGAACACTCTCTTCTGGTCTCTGCACCTCATTCTCACGACAACTTATGGATTTCATCCTCTAAGCTCACCTCTTGCCCCGCTATTTTCCAACTATAACCTTTTCCTTTAAACCATGTTTACTTGGAATTTGGAACGATCCATAATACGGAATGAAAACAGGAACATGGTATACACGGGGTCTTGGTGCGTGATATGTCGAGGCAGGCGTCTTCCGGACGTATTTATTTAAAATGTTGGACATTTTTAAGATCAAAACACTATGTATGGACAATATGAACTGCCTAAACAAGAATTCTTGAATGGTCAACAACCATAGCCTATTACTCAAACAATTTCCATCAATGTTAGACATTTTTAAGAAACAAATATGTAATACAATATATAAGTATATGTAAGATTCAAATTTAATCATGTATCATATTATAACATCATAAAACATTCAAAACTAAGAAAGACTCACAAGTTCCAGACAATTATAGTAGTAGTGTCTTTTCGAAAAGAAGTAGCCAGTCTTAGTCTCTACAAACAATAACAAAAAAGAAAAAAGATATTCCCTTTAAAAGCTCACGGATGAAAATCCAAGTATATGATGTGTTCGCTCGTTGGAACTTAGATTTATATGTTCCAATTAGCGAACGTTCCACATTTCGGAATGTAGCATTCTAGGAACACTATCCTACAATTAGCGAACGTTCCACATTTCAGAATGTAGCATTCTCGGAACACTATCCTATTCTCTTTTTGAAGGGAAAACTTACAGTTGTAAAATGTCGGAACGAGAGGATGAAATCCATATTCGATTGGTAGGAGGAAGTGTAGAGACCAATTCACTACATCCAATCCACATCTAAAAGTTTGATGAAAAAGCTGAAAGGGGGAAAAAGGAGTTATGAACTACTGTTCTGTCAGTATTTCCTGCTCCTCACCCCTCTTCTAATACCATCCAAACCGAGGAAGTAATGAAATACAGCAGTAGTTGCACAAAATATGTAGTATAAAGACAAATCCAACGCACTTACCGCCATCCAGACAATTCCTAAGCAGAACATAGGTGGAGTCCGGTGTGTAAATTTGTTATTCTGCTTTCAGTAGCTTGCTTCAAGCTGGTTCCTAGTGCAATAATCTCTTTGACAATGATTTGAAAGAAAAGCTGATACTGAACTTCTATGAGGTAAGCGTATTTGTCCTATTTGAGTTAAGGTATATATATATATATATATATTTTTTTTTTTTTTTTTTTGGAACCAGGTAAATTGTTTCTGGAATCGCTCCCACTGGGATTCGAACTCCTGACCACTCAGGCCGCATGCATCTCTCTTAACCACTAGGCTAGAGGTCATTTGCATATATATATATATATATATATATATATATATATATATATATATATATATATATATATATTCCAGAACAGGGAAGAGCAAAATTTTGTCTCTTGTTGCCTCTTACTTTCTCACCTTCTGACCGTCTAACCATCACCATCCATGTCTTTACCCAACTTGGGGTTTAATCATGGAAAGCATTTAACTCTAGTAGTCTGCTTTGGATTCTATGAATCTTTCATTTGGTTGTCAACATGACTTCGATCTTCTTTGACTTGATCCCGAGTTCCTGATCATGGAAACTCCAGGCAAGAGGAAGGCTTGCTGGCGAGCAGTCGAGACTGTTGGTTATGGAATTTAAGCTTACACAATCTGATAGAACGAGTGCAAATTGCATCATTTAATGAAAGAAGCTAGCGTGAAACTGATGCTCGGGCCACTAGAAATCCTACAAATTTTCCATATTATGTAGGATTCTAGATGGAAGGGGAAATTAGAAGATTTGTGATAGGGAATTATAAATCATGTAAGACATTATTATATGCACTGTGCAATCTTAGACATTTGCTTCTTGTACATTCTATATTTGTTACCACTTATTATATGCTTGCTAATTCTTCCAATTTTATTTACAGTTCACTATGAAGGCACCCTTGCTGAAACTGGGGAAGTTTTTGATACTACACATGAAGACAATTCCATTTTCACCTTCGAAATTGGAGCAGGCTCGGTGATCAAAGCTTGGGATATAGCCTTAAGAACTATGAAAGTAAGTCCAGCAAAAACCATAACTGTTAGCTAATTTTAGCTACAAGTACTAAATACATGGATATATTGGATCTTTTAAGGTTGGAGAAGTAGCAAAAATTACTTGCAAACCAGATTATGCCTATGGGAGTGCAGGTTCGCCGCCAGAGATACCACCAAAGTAACATCTTTTTTACTACTATGCAGTACATTAAGAATACTGACTAATACTAATTTTATTCTGTGGCACACTGATACAAGCAGTTAATTGAAAAGGAGATGCATTTACATTATATTGTTAGCAACTACTTTTCTAACACAACGATAATTGATGCAGTGCAACACTCATATTTGAAGTTGAACTAGTGGCTTGTAGGCCTCGGAAAGGTGCAAGTCTGGGAAGTGTTTCAGATGAAAGAGCTAGGCTAGAGTAAGTGTGCCTATTCCATAACTATCCATGTACCAAATGTGCATGATCATGATCTTTGTAGTGATCCATTCCTCTACACACGTATCTTGTGAAAGAATACGAGCTTTCAAATACATTTTTGTTTGGTTGCATTTGCGAAGATTTATCTTGTCGAATTTGGAATAACTATCTTAGAATGCCAGGTAATTTGACTGCTGCTGTTTTTGGTACAGAGAGCTGAAGAAGCAGAGAGAATTGGCTGCTGCAAGCAAAGACGAAGAGAAAAAGAAGAGAGAAGAGGCAAAGGCAGCAGCTGCAGCACGAGTCCAAGCCAAGTTGGATGCAAAAAAAGGTCAGGGGAAGGGCAAAGGGAAAGGAAAGTAGTTACTTTAGATGATCATGTGTTTATTGCTGATATAGCTGATAGAGATAATTAAGGCTCAGACTGTTCAAATGCATGATCGAAAGTCGCAGAAGTAGTATATTTTTGTATAATAAGACTTTTCAAATAGAAAACCGGTTATAAATCGGCTTTGCTTTCTCATGTAAAAAAGGAGAAAAATAAGAACACCCATGTCTCTTTTTTATAGATAATTAGGTAATTCTAGGAGCTGTGGCGATGACCAAGCCAAGTTGAACAGAGAAACTGCAGGAGAGAGGAGTAGAGGTCGAGTTGATATTAAGTTTGGCATGTTACTGTTGCTGATATAAGTCAAGTTGCGACCTTACAAAGCTATTTGTAGTTTTTGTAAAAAAAAAAAAAATGGAGAAAGCAGGGGTAACATAAATTCAACATAAATTGGAAATGCTGTTAAATTGTGTCTTTAAAACAGGGGTAAATGGATGAAGATTCCACTTTGGCCATAAACGAGAGAAAAGAGAGTTTTCCATTGACCTTCAAAGCAATGTAACAATTACTTTGCTAGTAACTCAGCCAGCTTGAGACTCAGCTATTAGTCTTTCATGAAGAGCCCTCGCCGGAGTTGTTGCAAAAATGAAGCGGAAGATCGAGTATTGAGTATAGATAGTCAACGGTATAGAGTGGTCTTGCGCTTTTATTGGCACACTTTTGTAGAGAAATTTAAATTGTAGATATTCATTGTACGCTCTTGTTGAAGAATTATAATTGGTCTAGATTAATACAAGTTTTCTTACATTCGCAACATTTGCACGAAGAACATATTGAAAACCGGTGTCCTGCCGAGTTAAGTTGGACAATCTTTGCAGCTAAGAAATCTTATCACACCCAAAAGTGAAATAACCACTATTTGTCTATTTATGTTGATTTTTTTGGGTACAAATGTAGGCCTCGTTTGGTTCACGGAAGGGAAAGGATATTGATTCTATGATATTTTCTTTTCTTTGGAAAATTGCAAAAAAAAATTCCGGTGTTTAGAAAAGCTAAGAAAATTGAGAGGAAAAGAAAATGCTCGGGAAAAAATGAATCATTGGGTTGGTGAGAGGAACCATTTTGTCCTCTATTTTTCCTCCTCTTGGAAATCAAATTTATTTTCTCCCAATTTTTTTTGACATTCAAACAAAGGAAAGGAATCACATTTCTTTTTCTAAGGATCCAATTTTACAAACCAAATGTGGCTGATCATATATTAATGGCCGGGCTGATATTTCCTTCTGCCCGGCCATTAATTGATTGTATACTGCTTTATATTGGTTGCAAAGAAAGCAGCATGAACTGCTTTATCTTTTGGAATCTCTAATTAATCGTCAAACTCTAATGGTATAAAAAAACAAAAGATATTTTTGTAGACCCACTTCTAATTGGACCCAATTAGTAATTAATTCACCTCTAATCTAGTTAGAGGTAAAATCAAAGACCACATAAGTGATGAAATAATAGCACGTACGGCCAATGATCCTTAGCCACCGAAGTGCGTACTCCTCCCTTCTGTAACGAGTTAGCCCAGTAACATTTTGGGCTGGGCCAGCCCCTTTTACGTTTAATTTCTAAAATGGTTTTATCCAATAATCCATTAAAGAATCTTGGAATTCTTAATCTATTCTACTATATAATACCAAAAGGTAGGCTTCACTAAATTTTTTTTTTCCAAAAATACCCTTGCATATCTATACTAATTAAAATGGTTCATTAATCTATTCTACTATATAATGCCAAAAGGTAGGCTTCACCGAGAAATTTTTCTTCCAAAAATACTCTTGCATATCTATACTAATTAAAATGGTTCACTAATTTTAATAAGGACAACTTAGTAATTACGAAGATTGCCATTTGGTTTACATAAGTAGTCTTTCTAATTCAATTAAAAAAAATACGTGTAAGGCACGTGCATATATCCTAGTATTAGTAAAAATAATGAAACTGTCCTAATTGCTATTTGTAATGACCTTCTTCTACTCTTCGAAAATAATTGTTGCGTCTTTCCTTCTTCTTTTTTTTTTTTTTTTTTGCTACATTGATTTACTACTAGACATCATTGTTCTTATTCTCTCTCAAAAACGTTTCTTGTAATATTTGAAAGCATATTTTATAAACATGTTAAAAGAAGATGAAAAATATATTGTACGTTGTATAGGTATAAAGTCAGTTGCATCCAAAACGTGCTCAGTTGTACTACAATCAACAAGTGCCTTCATGACTTGACAAGCAAAATATAATCATAATTAGCTACTGTATCTGTTGGAATTTGACTACTTTCTAAAATAAGACGAACACAAAATGAAATTAATCAATAAATTTTTAATAAAGATGTTCGGTGTCTGAACAATGATGACAATGTCATTAGTGACTCTCTCTGCATATTCAAATTTCAAAAGAATACGTAGTGTTTTAATAATTTTCAATCTTCAAATGCAAATCCATAAATTAATTTTAACATTTACTAATGGATTTTGAGATTTGCACCTTTTTATTCTAAATGTACACTTTCAAGCAACAAACAGATGTTGATAAATGAAAACAAATGGACAACATAGCAAGCAAGTCAAGATGGCCGAGTTGGTCTAAGGCGCCAGTTTCAGGTACTGGTCCGAAAGGGCATGGGTTCGAATCCCATTCTTGACAAGATATATATTTTTTATTTTAATTATCATTTAGCTGCTAATTTGCAATTCTTCGAATCCCATTCTTGACAAGATATATATTTTTTATTTTAATTATCATTTAGCTGCTAATTTGCAATTCTTCGAATCCCATTCTTGACAAGATATATATTTTTTATTTTAATTATCATTTAGCTGCTAATTTGCAATTCAATACTAGGAAGTATGGGAATTTTACAATTCTGACTATCCTCGCAACGAAATAGAGCTTTTGCAACTCTAGTAGGTATTACAATTCTGACTATTCTCACAACGAAATAGAGTATGTCAAGGTATTATGAGCCTGCCTTTGTTGACGGATAAAACAAAGACGTGGTGCAAAGGAAAACTGGTAAGAGAATCCGATATGAACTAAACAAAATTCTCAAAAGTATGGGGTTTGAATTGTGGGGAGTTGCCAAACTCGAGTGACCCTTGTGTTTACCTGGCGGAAGATCAGTGGATGAACTACAGGGTGTATTATTTTCTCTATTTATAAAAAATGATGAGAGTTGAAAAGAGTAAGCCCAAAAGGTTTGCAATGCAGCGTGCAAAAAAATTTCCTACGTAACCAGGGGCGAAGCCATATAAAGGTTGGGGTGGGCTACAGCCCCCTCTAAAATTTTTGTTTTTGTTTTTTTTCCATATTTTTTCTTGTGTTAGTTTTTTTTTATATGAGTTTATCCTTACCCAGCCCACCCCAACCTAACCTAGCCCACCCCGATTCAAAATCCTAGCTCCGTCCCTGTACGTAACACCTTGGTATCGAGCCCAGTATAAATGAGAAGAGCCCAGTATAAATGAGAAGAGACAATTTGGCTAAGACAAAAAAAAAAAAAAAAGTTGTTAAATTCAACTGTGTCAACAACAGGGTCAGGGTGGTTCACCACTCGAAGTCTTTCTTCTTCAGCTACTAACCCTGCTGCATGGCTTTGTAATCTTTCATTGGCCACCAATTCGAAGGATGGATAACAAAGCTAAGATGATGATGAAGACCCATAACGTACGTGTACACAAGCCATCAGCCAGCCATACAAACAAACTTTGGGAATGCTCATCATTGATTAGAGTAACCGGAGACTTCTATTGTCAGTTTCATGTGTAAAAAAAGCAGCAGCTTAATCTCAGAATGGGCTCACAGCTGTTCGAAAACAACGTGAAGACGCGATAAGACCATGTGATGCTAACATTGTCTCGTTCCCCTTGAGTGGGTTCGGGTGGGTCATCATCTCCAATCCCCAACCAAAGCCATTAAGGAAGGGACCACTGCTGAGTTTCCTCAGACCAGGGAGCACATGAACTGGGAGCAAAGAGGGGGAAGGGTTCTACCTGCATTGCAAGTTGAGCATGCAAAGGCATTGTAACTCTAGGGATAAGATAGATAGATAGATAGATAGATAGGCTGATTGAATTATATTATTTGGGGAGGCATGAAAGTGAGAGTACATGTTAGCTGTTTGTTGCATAATTGGGAGTTCAAATCAAAAGCATCCTTTAAAATCTCTCTCTACTAAATGACCAATAATTGTATTGTCCTCTCTCTCAAGTTTTTAAGATAACACATCCTTTGCTACCCATTGGTTTGAAGAATACTAAATAACTAGAAAGGGACATACAGATTATCATCTATAATAAAGGGTGAGCTTTGTGAGATGAGATGCCAAGGAAAAAGAGTGCTCCATGATAAAAGAGCATCAAGAAAGCACATCATAAAGGAACAGCGTGTCACCTGGCTGTATGCTGAACTTTAGGCATATGTGCAAAGTGTAAGGCAACCCATTGCTTGCTTTCTTCCCCACGAGGACTTGTCACTGCAAAAGCTAAAACACAGTATTTGTCCTCAGTTCAGGTAATAAATACTATTCAAAGTTCCATGGAGCTGCTAAAAAACAATGCAATATCCAGGCTTTTCCGTCTAATGAAGACTCATAATCATAGAGATAATTCAAACCTGATTGTTTTAGACATGAGGAGTAAGGGCGCCTTTTAGAGTCCCTCAGCCATCCACACATTCATCAATTTGAAATCACAGTTTAAATCAAAAGTTCAGCAAAATCACATTTTTCATTCTTCTTTTTTCTCTTTTGTACCTTTTTTTCTTCCTTCTTTTTCTTAGTAGGACAATGGACAATTTTCACAATATTCAAAGCTTAGCAAAATCACTGTTTTCATAGTTCATTTGATCATTTTCCTATTATCTAGCAGGAGGAGGTCCATGTCATCAAATATCCTCACATAAGAAAAGCAAAAGATGAATTAAAAACAGAAGCAGCAGCATGAACTGGTATAGCTCTAAGTAATGATCTTAATCCCCTGAAATGTTACATCCTGAAGGTGCACGTACCTAGTTGGCAATGCACTTGGCCTCTGTTCTCCTTCTGCAGATTTTGGCACATAACACCAAGCATCTTTTAAATCTACAGATGTTTGCATATTACAAGAAACAGACACTTTAATCTTGTATGGCCAATTGTTAACTCGGATGAAAATATGCAGACATAACATAGTCCAGTGAATGTTGAATACAAATTATTACAAGAACTTAGGTGTAGCTCCCCAGAAATGTACATCATTTCATGACTTTGCAGCATCTGTATCTATCTTCATTTTCAAGGTGACTTACTATAACACATTAAGAAACCAACAGATCTCCAAACATCAAGAATAAGACATACACAAAACCAACCAAGATAGACTAACTACTAGACTAATTACAATTTTCATCATTATAGGTATAAAATAAGACCAGGTTGATTCACCTAATAAGAAAAGTAAGTAATACTTTGCAACAACTTATGCTATCATTCTATCAGCCACCTAATGTTAATAGCCAACAATACCTAGCAGCAGTAAAAACACTGAGGATTATACGTAGACTAACTTACTGTTAAATAAATACCTGCTTAAACATAATAAACACATTTCCCATGTGATCTCCACATACTGATAATTGGCTCACTATTGAATCATAAGAGAAGAAGAAATTACAGCATTAGAAACACTTGTAAGAGGGAAAGGATACATGTAAGCCTCTCATAGCATGTCAGTTGACTAGGCAAATATTTGGCAGAGTAGAGTACTGTGGAACACACAATGCAAGGAGATACTGGTATAGCAAGAAGTTGAGAATCTGAAAAGAGATACTAGATGATTTACATAATCATTGGTGAAGATCACCTTCTTAGACCAAGAAAAGTGTCAATCAATGCATATGATGGATGGAGAGGTACTTATTACTAAGTCTACTCATAAACACCCAATGCAGTTCTTGGACATTAGATAAACCCTCTCCTAAGAATACTCTGAAAATTGGATAAGAAACTAAATCCTGCAGCTACACTAGCAGGGAAAAAGAGTGAATCTGTTCGATGTAGGTAGACTAGAAAGGACCTAGAGAGGTCTGAGAAATCTAATATGACAACTACTATGAGATATCAAGAAGTGGCATCCTAGAAAAAAGTACAGATTTAGTTTCAAGGATCCACTCTAGGTCAAAGCATAAGGCCAAAGCAACAAAATGGAACCACAAATCTTTTGGTTTTTGTTAATATCCATTTACAAAGGACAATGCATAGGAGTTGCCTACATGTCACGATCATAACATAAAATCACTTCACTCTACACAATGTTAATGAGTTAGTTGCATACTGCATTCATTAAGAGCTTCATTTATTTGAGATCGCCATTACCAACCCTAGTCCGTCAATCATTTCAAAACAAATGGTGTTTAAACAAGATTGTTAGTGTCTCACTACTTAGGTTAGTCGTTCAATCATTTACCTCTAATTCCTAACACACTCAATACAAACCCAAGCTCCTCTCCTTACCTAGACCTCAACAATGTCTTAATAGCTTGTTGGACTTGGAAACATTCTCAATAATATTTTAATAGCTTACTCAGCCTTAATAATGTACATAGCGTCTCAAAAGTGGAATTTTATTAGACCTCAAAAATGTCTTAATAGTTTACTCAGTCTTACCTCAACAAGTTCCCAATAAATAAGAGACTCTTCTAAAATAAAAAACTGGCATTGTAAAATCGTATAAACCATTTTGTACACCCAAGGAAGTATTACTCTATATCTTACCTCACCATCTTAAGGAACAACAAAAAATTCAGGTATTCGGAAAATTCTCTAAACACTTGACACTTCTACATAATGTAACTTTATAGATCTAGTTTAAAGAAACAATTTCATGTATTTGTTCGTCGCCATTCTCCAGACGACTCTCAATATGAAGACCGAATGCAAAAGAGACTACCATCAAGAAGAAAACTAAATAATAACTATACCATATTTAATACAAGACTGAACTGAAACTCAACAAATAACCTGGTCCGGCAGAAACAAAAAAGAATAATTTAAGGAACTACAACTACTAAAAGAGAGTAAACATAAAACTTCAGATAACAAGTCAATTGGGTGGTAGGCAATGGTCAGAAAGAACTCAGGATCTGAGACACAAACTTTGAAAGGAGATACAAAGTCCACTAGTCTTAGAGAAAAATATATTTAGACCGCGAATCATGCATCTATAGTTGCATACCGCATTCATCACATACATACTTGAGATCGTCCATGGATAGCTGATGATTTCCTATCCATAGAAGAATCTAAAGTTAGGTAACAGATCAAAAAAAATTCAGATAACAGGAAACAGGGAGAAATGGGTAACATCACAAAATATATTAGATGAACAACTATTTAATGAACTTTGGGCAAATCTTGAAATTTTAAAACCCTGTAACAGGGACTAGAAAAAAGATATCGAAAAGAAACTGTCTATATTCAACCATACTTTGTAAGAGGAAGACATAATTCACATACCCATTTAAAGACGCCATTATGTGGTTGAATATAGGCCATTGTAGGAGTCGTATATAGGTCAGAATCAGTCTACTTACAATGAAAGTACTACTACCAATTGTTTTGCATAGAGATGCCTTTAAGCTTTCTCCCTAAGTTATCCAATTAGTTTTCCACACTAGAGGCTCTTGCTTCCTACTAGAAGAAATATCTTATGCACTTCACTCAATCAAGTAACAGGCCTAAATCAGTTTTCTGCACTTAGAAATCATGAAACATAATAACATCCAATAGAACCTTTTCAATTATTTTGGGTCGCCCTCATGAAGTCTAATTAACCAGTTATTTTCAAACAATATCATGTACAGGGCAAGTTTCTTCAAACCCTATAACTTCCTTTCCTTTATCTTAGGCCTTTGCCCTCCGCACACGGCATAGCTGCATAGCCTCGAATCAGATCAAGCCTTCCTCTTCTGCTCTAAACGTTCAACAGATAACCAAGATCCTTTCCCTACCTACAACTCCAAAGATATTCTTTCTTCATGCACATGATCATTAAGACACTTCTCCATCACCAAGTCTTTACCAGTAAACAGAATCTATCTTAATCCTGATGAAACATACTACTTACTAAGGAAATCATACAAGAATTGAACATTAAACATTATCAAACTAATACAAGTTCAAACACTATGTAATTTAACCTTATGGAGTCATGGGCTATATAGTCCTTCCTTGGCCATAACGTACAACACAATCGTTAGAAGAAGAAAAAAGACTATCCACATGAATGAAATCATACAAGAACTGAACCTTAAACATTATCAAATTAATACAAGATCAAGTACTATGTAATTTAACCTTATGGAGTCATGGGCTATATAGTCCTTCCTTGGCAATAAGGTACAACACAACTGTTTGAAAAAAAGACTATCCACATAAATGAAATCATACAAGAACTGAACCTTAAACCATTATCAAATTAATACTAAGTTCAAACACTATGTAATTTAACCTTATGGAGTTATGGGCTATATAGTCCTTCCTTGGCAATAACGTACAACACAATTGTTAGGAAAAAAGACTATCCACATGAATGCAATTTGAAAGGAGTTGCTTACAAACATACCCAACCTATCCAACAAATGAGAGACCAGGAAAGGTTGATATCAAGTACCCTAAGTAATACAACAAGATGAATCACAGCCCAAAAGGAGGAATTCATTATATACAAACTATAAGACATCAGAAAAGAATATATTTGAAAATTTCATACAGAACAAAGTTGGAATTCATTGAATGTCCAACAAATGAGAGACCAGGAAAGGTTGATATCAAGTACCCTATGTAATACAACAACAAGAATCACAACCCAAAAGAAGGAAATCATTATATATACGAACTATAAGACATTAGAAAAGAATATATTTGAAATATTCATACAGAACAAAGTTGGAATTTAATGAATCTCAGAAACATAACATTCATCGTATGCAATGTACATGAGTTCATGTACCTTCTTGATTCCTATCCAGCCACAAACACGCCCACATCCTCCTCTTCCCCTTCTAATCCTCCATAAAGTAACTCTAAGGATCTCTTCACCAAGCTCATGCTGACATGATTATCAAAACAAAAAGCTTGACTTGGGCCTAATATCGCAGGATAACTACACTTTAATCTCAATTCAAGAATCAGAAGGTAACAAAAACCAAACTTTTCCATTTATTTTCTTCTAATCACCACCTCGATATGGAATTTCCGCTTCCGTCTTCCAAAGCCCAGCTATCCCTCCTTGAGCCTCTACTCCTCCTCAAGATGGGAGCCCTCCAACTCCGCCTTGAGGACGACGTTGATACAGACCTGGAAGTGGAAGCACCAGCAGCTGACGCGGATGAGGAAGGGGAGCCACCGAAACACCGGAAGGAGAACATATTCCTCAAAGTCCTGACGAACCCCCCGCTCTCCCTAGACCGATTCCCCCTGGCCGACCACGAAATCCTCCTTGGTGCCCCTCCGGCATTGAAACCACCGTCCATTTCTGTGTAAACCATGGGCAATTCTCTCTCCCCAGGCCTCCTCCCGCCAGAGAATCTCCCGACCGCAAACCCGCCGCCGGGAAGCCTCCATATGGTGAGTCCCACCGAATCGTCATCATTCTCAAACTCCGAATTCCTCTGACGGACATCGGTGGGGAGCTCGTGGCGGCAGACTGGACATGAATTCCGAAGAGAAAGCCACGGCAAGATGCAATCTTGATGATAGATGTGCTTGCACGGCATCTCTCTGGCCTCAGTGCCAAGCTCGAATTTTTCTTTGCAAACCGCGCAGTAGGAGTCCATGCCGATATGGGAAGGGTCAATAGATATCGTCGGCATCGACTCGATCGCCGCTTTGGAAGCCGGAGGATGGTCGCAAGCACGGACCCCACCAACGCCGTTGGTCTCGATCTGGGCAAGCTGGCCGAGGAGCCTATCAAAGCCCGAACCCATTAAAAAGTCGGACACGGTCGACGGGAGCGGACGGAGACCCGAACCGGCGCCATCATCGTAATAGAGCTCGAAGCTGTTGCTGGTGTTGGATCGATCGGGCTCGATTCCCTCAGAGGCTCCGCGGAGGACGATGACGGGGTTGAAGGGGGAGCGGTCGCCGGCGGAGCCGCGGCGGTTGCGACGGCGGGCCGAGTCGGGGGCGATGGGGCCGAACGACGAGGAGGCCAAAGCGGAGGGGATTCGGCGGCGTCGGTGCTCCGCAGCGGCCGCGGCGAGGCGGGGAGGGGTAGAGAGCTCTTCTAGGAAGCCGCCGCTGCAGTCCGGGCAAGAGATCGGGCTGGTATTCCCATGGGGGAAGACCCTGACGAATCGGGAGCAGCGGTAGCACCAGAAGGAGCCGATCCCAGAGGAAGAAGACATGGGCGGGCAGGCAGGCAGACTAGATCTGGAAGAAGAACGAAAGACCTAAATCAAAATCAGATCTTGGTGACCGGATCGAGAGAAGCAAGAGCAAACCCTAGAAATTTGGGGAAATTGCGGGAGAAGATGGTGCGGTGACTACAAGAGCAGGGGACCGGGCGGGTCTCCGATCCGGAGAGGGGGAAATGGGGGTGGGTCGAATTGTGTGTTTGTGGGAGGAGTTTTATTCGCTCGTCTACGCTTTAACGGCGGAAACTAGTGACGCGTGGACACCAATCGTTCGTTGGATCCGAACTCCGTTATGGCGTCCGAATCTTGGCCGACTATTTTACGAAAATGTCCCTCAAGGAAATGAACTGGTGGCAGAAGCAAAGGCTAATTATGTCAAGTCATTAACGCTTGTAATGGAATATTAGGTAAGAATTATCGCGTCATAATTTAGGAAAGATTTCAGTGTTAAATACTAAAATTAGTGAAATACTTTTGTAAGGAAATTAGCAACGGTAAATAATATAGTTAGTTTTTTTTCCTTATTTTTGTCTGAAAATATAAAGCTGTGCAGATATGTACCAACTTGCAAATATATTTATTTATTGTGTTGTCAGTCTGATATTATTTCTTTAGGGTGGACTGACTGTAACGTAATTATAAACAAAAAATATATTTTATATTTTATTCTTGGATTTAGTATTGTCCTGACTCAGAAAATACTCCTCTTTTTGCATACTTGTATTCTGTCTGCTTATTGCTAGCTTAAATCGCAAGAAAAATTAGAATTTTATGTGCAAACTTGAAATTACTTGTATTGGTTTATACTAGTAAATGTACATACCTTACCTTACACGTATACTAACGTATAATAAAAATATTATCCAATTATAGTCAAATATTTCTTGTAACTCATGTGGCTAAGGTGGGAGAGTTTTTTTTTTAGTTTGATTTCCCATGTTGAATACATATAATAAATCTAAACTTTTCTCAATAATTTTTTAAATAATTTACTTTTTAAAAAATTAAATGGTTTATGATATACACACGATTTAGACAGCTCAATCTTGAGCCATTTTGAAGCTCATTTATATATATTGCACGTATAACAACGTATAATAAGAATATTATCCAATTATAATCAAATATTTCTTCTAACTCATGTGGTTAAGGTAGAAGATATTCTTCTTATTTTGTTGAGTTCGATTCTCCGTGTTGAATATTTATAACAAATTTAAATTTTTTTCAACATTTTTTAATAATTAAATGATTGATGATATACACACGGCTTAGACGGCTCAATCTTAACCCTTTTTAAGCTCCCTTATAATAATACAGACTAGTAAATGCACGTGCTTTGCACATATAATAAGAATATTATCCAGTTATACTCAAATATTTATCCTAACTCATGCAGTTAAGGTGGGAGGTATTCTTCTTGTTTGGTTTAGTTCGATTTTCCATGTTGAATATATATATATATATATATATATATATATATATATATATATATATATATATATATATATATATATATATATATATATATATATATATTGTTATTCCCGGGGCATGATCAAAGATGGTAGACTCGATGTCAAGATCAGAGGTTCAACAAACGTTCACCTTCTGATTATTCTCGAGATCCAAGAGGAACACTATAATATGAATCTGATTACAAAAGCAACAATAATCAGAAAATAAATCTCACGTTCTTCCTTGCAATCGCAGTTGCAGACGGACAGAACTGAGTTACAACTCAGATGAAGGAGAAGAAAGAAGAAGAGGAAAAGTTCTTGCTGGGTGATTAAGATCACCGTTGCTCAAAGCAAGATTCGCCCCAACACGATCTGCTTCCAGGAACCAGCAAGTTCACGAAGAACTTCTGGAACGCTCGTAAGTCAATATTTGAGACTTGAACGGGCTTCCTGGACTTTACAGACTCCCTTAACTCTCTTCTTGGTGCATCTTTCAAAGGAGGCCAAGGGGCTCTATTTATAGAGTGGAGTTGTGTCACTCCCCGTTCCCAGAATACGTATTTTTAATACATGTACTGCTTTAATATATTTATTTAAATATTTATCATGTATTGTTTTATATTTAAATCTCTTTAAATTCATGTTAATTAATTTTCTGCAATTAATTTTCTGTATTTTATTTTCTGCTTTTATTCTCTGCTTTAGCTTACTTTAGGTTTGGCCTAGGTTGGTTTATTTTCGGGTTATGGTGGTTCATCATGAACCGAATCCATCATCACCATTTAAAGCCCCAATCCTTTCTCTCTCTCTCTCTTCATTACTTCTCCTTCTCATTTACTCTTCTTCTTCTTCATAACTCCCTCTACCTACCAACTCGTAGGCAAGTACATCTTGCTTCCACATGAAAACCCATTTTTATGGTTCCATTCTATTTCCCTTGTGATTCTAAGAGAGTTTAGAACTTGGCATTTTTCGTTTTTTCGTTTTATTTTTAGTAGATCTAGAAATTCATATTTTTTCGGTTTTCAGTAGTTTGGATCTGTCAAAACTTCCTTATTTCCAAGTTTTATTCATACTAGATTGTTGAGGTTGTGTTTTACGCCATTTGACCCATAGAAACCCCATTTCTGGCTTTGTCACGCCCCAGTACCGAAATACGGGGACGGACTAGGCCAGCTACTCCATATGAGGTACGTAACATCATACGGCGATCGTGGCTGTCGAGAGACTAGGGGGTACATGCTACAATCAAGTCTCCTATGGTCCCACAGAGTTCTATGTCTCAATCAATTAAGTCAAATCAGCAATTAAATGAACATTAAAGATAAAGCAGTAAGGCGTCCCTGACGCTTCATCAAAATGATCAT
The DNA here is from genome assembly GCA_029216955.1 of Iris pallida. Classification (NCBI taxonomy): domain Eukaryota; kingdom Viridiplantae; phylum Streptophyta; class Magnoliopsida; order Asparagales; family Iridaceae; genus Iris; species Iris pallida. The sequence goes on along the minus strand of JANAVB010036419.1, from coordinate 7,726,122 downwards.
GAGAGACAAGCTTTATAATTTAGCTATCTCAGAGAGTCAGGAGTACAAAATTATACACAGCTGCAGTCTGTTTAATTACAATTATGTACTGACACAAAATATCAAGTAATCCGGCTAACAGGTGTCGGTGGCTAAATGCCGCAAAAGTATAAGCAGGAGTGGTGGAGAAGAAAACCCACTCGAGTCCCCGAACCGCCATGCTCCTAGTATGCACCATGGATGTCAGGGGGAAAGATCGTGTCCTCTGGCTCTGCTACGAGATCTGGCCAAACAAAACCAGCGGGGTCAGCCCCGAATAGCAAGTACCGCCAAAGGGGCACAAGAGTTAAGATTAAAAACCCAACTAATAGAATGACTGATAATAGTAATACTTATGCTACTATTATAGGGTAGCACAACATCCTCGAACCCATATGGCACCCTTACAACCAAATAAGGACAAAAGGTGCCGCATGGAGTCGGGACGTGTCGTACTCTATAACTTTCACATAAGTTAAAAAAAGTATAAACCATAAAATCTCCTGATCGTGACTTCGGTCGATAGCCTATCGCAGCACAATAACCAACCCAACAATCAAACAAGAACATGGGTTGGATCATGTACCATGATAGACCATGTTCCTCAGTCATTCACAGAAGTAGCACTTCACAACCAGAATAAGTCTTCCGTTCATAACTTCGGTCCACAGCCTGTCATAGTACGATAACCAACCCAACAATCAAACAAGAACATGGGTTGGATCACGCACCATGACAGTCCGCTTCCCTCAGTTATTCACGGAAGGTAAATAGGAAACATGCAAGTCGTTTTCACGGCCAATCAAGTCTACGAGTTTCTAGTGGAACGAGGTTATCCTCGCGTCATGTTATTAGAAAATCCTCAGATCGTATCTTTCCAGCAAGGCTAGCCAACCCAGGGGTTCGCGTAGACAGGTGTCATGGAGCACAGGTCCCTCGTGAGGCCACCTTGCCAAGACATGTAATATATAGCATGAATTAATCGGATACAGTCATCCACTCGTTGCGGATGACACAGTATCCGTAGAGACCAGCCGGCGCGCCAAGACAATATCTCAGGGCGACTGGTGTAACACGATCTCGGGACTCTGCCCTCCCCATGCATCTAGTATATTCAGTTGCCTAGTTTAACCCTAGGTGAAATCTTGGACTCTCATGCTGTGGCCTGCATGATTATCCTCCTAAAGTCGTACTTTAGTATGAGTACCCTAAGTGAGGATCCATGTCAATCAGTATGTCAACATGTGCTACCCTCCTTAGTGTAATGCATCATTACAAATACGCCACGTGGAGTTACGAGTCATTTGTCGAGCATGAACAAGAACTGGGACATTTAGGTACATGTATCAGGTAGGAACACTTTGTTCTCCGGGGTCACATCAGTGCTCATATCATGCTCGGGACAAAAGGCGTAAGGATATAAAATGGGCATATAATATCTAATAAAATATCAAAAGCATACGCACAATAAGGCAGCGTGCGTGAAAAGTCACGCAGGCTCAAGGAAAAGAGCAGCGTGAAAAGTCACGCAAGCTCAAGGGGAAAGAGCAGCGTGAAAAGTCACGCAAGCTCAAGGGAAGAGCTGCGTGAAAAGTCACGCAAGCTCAAGGGAAAGAGCAGCGTGAAAAGTCACGCAGACTCAAGGGAAGAGCTGCGTGAAAAGTCACGCAAGCTCAAGGGAAGAGCTGCGTGAAAAGTCACGCAAGCTCAAGGGGAGAGTGCTGCGTGAAAAGTCACGCAGACTCAAGGGAAAGAGCTGTGTGAAAAGTCACGCAAGCTCAAGGGGAGAGTGCTGCGTGAAAAGTCACGCAGACTCAAGGGAAAGAGCAGTGTGAAAAGTCACGCAAGCTCAAGGGAAGAGTGCTGCGTGAAAAGTCACGCAGACTCAAGGGAAAGAGCTGTGTGAAAAGTCACGCAAGCTCAAGGGAAGAGCTGCGTGAAAAGTCACGCAAGCTCAAGGGAAAGAGCAGCGTGAAAAGTCACGCAGACTCAAGGGAAGAGCTGCGTGAAAAGTCACGCAAGCTCAAGGGAAGAGCTGCGTGAAAAGTCACGCAAGCTCAAGGGGAGACACGCTTCCAACAGGAAGCGTGCTCAAACAGGAGCACCCTGTTCACTGTCTTCTCCAAAACAGCAAGAACACCATGGCTGAACCCAAGCTTCAAAGTATCATAACTTGGCCATCCGAACTCCAAATCCAGATTTCCAAAGCTCCAACTTGGGTGAAACTGAATGCTCTTCCACATGGAAGCATCAAAAACCCATAAAATCCAACTAAAGTAGATCAAACCATGCAAAATCCGAAAATGATTAAAACTTAGATCTACAAAAATCAAAGCTTCAAAATAGAAATTTCCAAGTTCTAAACTAGTATAGATTGAGGAGAAGAACATGTTTTGGCAAATAGTTTTGTAAGAATCATTAACAAAATAATGGATCCTTCTCTTGAGCAAGTTGGTACTTGCCTTGGTTGGTGGAGGAAGTAAATGAGAAGAAGTAAATGAGAGGAGAGAGAAGGAGATGAGTTATATATATAGATCTTGGACCCATGGGTTCATGATGAACCAAAGGGTTCATGATGAACCATGGGTCAAGAATAGGTTACCCAAATGAGCCAAAACTGTAGGCCCAAATGCAGAAAATAAATTAGAAAATAATATTTTGTGGAATATTTTTTTGGGAAATACATGAAAAAATACTGCATAATAAATATCGTATAAATTCAAGGTAAATACAATTTATGGGTTTACGTATTAAAATACGTATTCCAGGATTGGGGAGTGACATCTCTACCCTTCTTAGAAAAACTCCGTCCTCGGAATTCCAGCCAAGACAGGATAGTAAAATCAGGGCAAGCAAGGCACAATCATATATATAAGTTAACTATCACAGCAGTTATTATCATACATCACAAAGTGCAAAATAAGCAGGTGCAGAAAAGCATGGAATCGTGTCAATAAGGTGCATAAATATACCTTATTAGTCAAACAAATACGGATAACGAGATCTGATCTCGTCCTCGCGCTTCCAGGTTGACTCTCCCGAAGAGTGATGGTTCCAAGAAACACGGACAAGGCTTATCGTCCGATTCTTGAGTACCTTCTCTCGCCGGTCCAAAATAGATACGGGTTGTTCCTCGTAAGTTAGGTCGGTACCAACGACTAACTCAGAATGATCGAGGACGTGACTCGGATCTGGGACATACCCACGTAATTGGGACACATGAAACATATCATGTATGCCAGTTAACGAAGGCGGAAGGGCAAGTCGATAAGCCACATCGCCTACCCGAGCGAGAATCTTAAAAGGACCAACGTATCTTGGACTAAGCTTTCCTCGGGTTCCAAATCTGATGATACCCCGAGTAGGCGAAATCCGCAGAAACACTTGGTCGCCAACTCTGAACTCTAGAGGCCTACGATGCTGATCTGCCCAATGACGATGTCGATCTTGTGCAACTCGAAGGCGCTCTCTGACTAACTTAACTATCTCCACAGTCTGCGTGATCATCTCTGGCCCCAACAACTTCCGTTCACCGACGTCGTCCCATGCCAAAGGGGACCTGCACTTTCTTCCGTACAATGCTTCGAACGGGGCCATCTGAATGCTAGCCTGATAGCTGTTGTTATAGGAGAACTCCACTAGATGAAGGTGATCCTCCCAAGATCCGCCAAAATCCAAGGTACACGCCCGTAGCATATCTTCTAATGTTTGAATGGTTCTTTCTGATTGCCCGTCAGTTTGTGGATGATAAGCAGTACTGAATCTTAACTTGGTTCCCAAACTTTGGTGCAAGCTCCGCCAAAAATGGGAAGTAAACCGCGTATCCCGATCTGATACTATACTAACTGGAACACCGTGCTGCCTTACTATCTATTTTATGTACATTTCTGCTAGCTGTTCAGTAGTCTGCCCAACTCGGAAAGGAAGGAAATGAGCGACCTTCGTGAGTCGATCTACTATTACCCAGACTGCATTCTTGCCAGCTGGGGATCTAGGTAAACCGGTCACAAAATCCATCGTGATGTGCTCCCATTTCCATTCTGGGATAGGAAGCGGCTGTAGCAACCCTGCTGGTCTCTGCTGCTCGGCTTTCACCTGCTGACATACCAGACACTTGGATACAAATCTCGCTATCTCTCTTTTCATGCCATTCCACCAAAAGAACTGTCTGATATCTCGATACATCTTCATTCCTCCTGGATGAATGGAGTAAATAGAACTATGAGCTTCAGACATAACTTCTTGCCGAAGGTCTCCACTCGGTACACAGAGTCTGTTTCCAAACCTGAGCGTACCATCTTCATGAATCACTAACTCCTTCCTACGGCCTGATTCACACTCCGACCGCAACTTCTGAATCTATGGATCTTCTACTTGTGCTGCCCTTATCCTCTCTACTAAGGCTGACTGAATCTGCTTACTGGTCATTCTTCCTATATCCCTTGGCAAAACTACTTCGATTCCCATACTCTGAAGGTCTTCTAGAATATGCTTCTGCGAGGTCAAGATAAAGGCACTGTCTCTCCTACTCAGTGCATCTGCAACTACATTCGCCTTGCCTGGATGATACTGAAGATCTAAATCAAAATCCTTCAGCAGTTCTAACCATCTTCTTTGCCTCATGTTCAAATCTCGCTGCGTGAATACGTATTTCAAACTCTTATGATCGGTATAGATCTCTACCCGATCCCCGTATAAATAATGTCTCCACAACTTGAGTGAAAACACCACAGCTGCTAACTCCAAATCGTGAGTCGGGTAATTTTTCTCATGGTCTCGAAGCTGTCGAGACGCATATGCTATCACATTTCCGTGCTCCATCAATACACATCCAAGACCCTTCCCAGATGCGTCACAATATACTGTAAAGCCTCCAGCTCCTACTGGAAGCGTCAAGATCGGGGCTGAGATCAATCTCTTCTTCAATTCTTCAAATGATGCCTGACAGCTAGCTGACCAAACAAACTCTACGTCCTTGTGCGTCAAACGCGTTAAGGGCGCAGAGATCCTGGCAAAGTCCGCCACGAACCTTCTATAGTAACCAGCTAATCCTAAGAAACTTCGCACTTCTGCAACCGTTCTCGGGACTGGCCAATGCTCTACGGCCTCAATCTTCTTCGGATCCACTGACACTCCTGCCCCAGAAATTACATGCCCCAGGAACGAAATGTGATCTAACCAGAATTCACACTTGCCGAGCTTCGCATAAAGTTGATGCTCCCTCAATGTCTGTAAGACAGTCCTAAGATGTTTCTCATGCTCCTCTTCACTGCTGGAATAGACAAGAATGTCATCTATGAACACCACCACAAATTAATCCAAATACGGCAGAAAGATGCGGTTCATTAAATCCATGAATACTGCGGGGGCGTTGGTTAGTCCAAAGGGCATTACTAAAAACTCATAATGCCCATATCTAGATCTGAATGCTGTCTTCGGTATGTCTTGCTCCCGGACTCTTACTTGATAGTATCCTGACCTAAGATCGATCTTGGAAAAGACGCTGGCCTTGCTCAACTGGTCGAACAGGTCATCAATCCTTGGTAGTGGGTACTTATTCTTCACTGTTACTGCATTCAGCTTGCGGTAGTCGATACACATCCTCGTCGACCCATCCTTCTTGGGAACTAGAATCACTGGTGCGGCCCAGGGCGATTTACTGTCTCGGATGAATCCCTTAGACTTCAACTCTTCTTTATGTTGATACAACTTATCCTGCTCTGACGGCGACATTCTGTAAACTCTATCTGCAATAGGCCTCGTTCCAGGGTTCAACTCAATGCTAAATTCTACCTCTCTGACTGGGGGTATCCCTGGGAGCTCATCAGGGAAGACGTCGAGAAAATCTTCGACCACTCTCGGAATCTGTCCTGGCTCTGACACTGCTGCTGAGATGACGCCTCCGGCCTGATTCTTCAAGGTTCGAGTAAAGATGAACTGCTCCATCCCAGGAACGCTGAATATGACCCTACCTCCTCTACAATCAATTGTCGCATGACTGTCTCTCAACCAGTCCATGCCAAGAACGACATCAAAATTCCCTATAGGGAATTCAATCAATGATGCGGGCAATAAATGCCCACACACCTCCACCGGACATGAAAAGCGCACTCTGCTAACTTCTACGAGCCTATTGTCGGTGAGTATATCCATCCTCTCCGGCAATACCTCAAACTCTAATCCAATCCGTGTAGCATATTGTGCAGAGATGAATGAATGAGTAGCACCTGAATCAAATAATGCTACAGCGGGAAATGAGGTGACGAGAATTTTACCTGCCACCACGTCACTAGCCGCTAGAGCCTCTCCCAAGGTCAATGTGAGAGCCTGGCCCCGCGGAGCCCCTTGTTGCGGCCTTCCTCGACCATGCTGTTGCTGCCCCTGAGGGCCTTCGGCTTCCTGTGCCTAGCGGAACATCTGAGCCTGCGTTGGTAAGCGCTGGGCTAGGGGCCTTACTGCTAATACTGGCCCTCCACTCGGGGTTGCCACTGGAGCTGGCAATGCTGGAAACTGTTGAGCTGGCCCTCCTGGCCTCTGCATCATAGGACAAGTGGAAATACGGTGGTCTGCACGACCATACCTCAAACATAAGCCATTTGCTGACCGATACACCTCCCTCGTGTGCCCTGCCTTCCCACAGAAGGTACAGCCCTGGGGTGCTCCCTGACGCTGCTGCTGGTTCCTCGGCTGCTGATGCCGAACTGGCACTGTATTAGTTGACACGGCCGTCCTCCACGGCGCTCCTGCATCATGAATACGTACACCGGGTGCTGGTGCCGACGTTCGCTGTACTGCTCCTCCTCCAACCTGGGAATGGGATCTCTTCTGACCTCCTGTCCTTGATGCTAACCTCTGCTGGGTAAGCTCGTGCCTCCGAGCGGCCGTCAAAACAGCGTCAAACGTCTGGTAGTCGTGTCCTTCCACAAGCTGTAATAGTTCCAAATGAAGTCCCTGCTGGAACCTCATAGCTTTCTCTGGCTCCGTTGCCACCATTACTGGTACAAAACGGCACAATCTGCAAAACTCTGCTGCATACCCATCTACGGTCTTGCCTGCTTGCTTGAGACTGATAAACTTCTACTGGAGCTCATATCGAGCTACTACGCCAAAATACTTGGCCTTGAATCTTTCACTGAAGGTGGTCCAACGAACAGGGCATCTTATACCAACTTCTTCTGATGCCCACCAGTCGCGGGCAAGATCCTGAAGTACCAGTTTGACCTGATCAACCTTTTCATCATCTGGAACCTTGGCTGCCACAAGAATGGCTTCAATGTCTTGAATCCATGCATCCGCAGTGATGGCATCCTCCGTGCCATCAAAATACCTCGAGTTCAAGCGACGGAACCTTCCTGATGCTCCCGAGTCAACCCCGACACTCCTCTCAAGAGCTAACTGAATCCTCTGGTTCAGCAACACGTTCTGCTCCTGCTGCCGAGTCTGTTGCTGTTGGTGAGTGACAAGAATCCCTCGGACAATCCCCAGGAGTGCTACGGCATCTGGTACTGCCGTCGCTGCTGGTGCTGCAGGAGTTCCAATAACCTGCGGCTGCACTGCCTCTGGTCCCACTTCTGCTTGTGCCTGCACTGGAGAAGGTTCTCTCCCCTGTTGCTGCCCAGTCGAGCCATGCTCTTGCTGCTCTGCCTCATGGGCCTCACCCGCTACTGAGAATGAAGCACCCCTATAGAGAAAGGTATAAGATTATCAAGTCCGGACAAGGAAGATTTCGAGGATGCAAGTCAGGTTAGAGATCAAGGCAAGGACAGAGAATTCGAAACAGAATTTCAAGGGGAACAAGTTGTGATTGAGACTCCTAATAATTCGCATTACCCCACAAGTCTGAAAATCAGACCTGCATGGGCCACCACTAAAACCTTGTCACGCCCCAGTACCGAAATACGGGGACGGACTAGGCCAGCTACTCCATATGAGGTACGTAACGTCATACGGCGATCGTGGCTGTCGAGAGACTAGGGGGTACATGCTACAATCAAGTCTCCTATGGTCCCACAGAGTTCTGTGTCTCAATCAATTAAGTCAAATCAACAATTAAATGAACATTAAAGATAAAGCAGTAAGGCGTCCCTGACGTTTCATCAAAATGATCATGAGAGACAAGCTTTATAATTTAGCTATATCAGAGAGTCAGGAGTACAAAATTATACACAACTGCAGTCTGTTTAATTACAATTATGTACTGACACAAAATATCAAGTAATCCGGCTAACAGGTGCCAGTGGCTAAACGCCGCAAAAGTATAAGCAGGAGTGGTGGAGAAGAAAACCCACTCGAGTCCCCGAACCGCCATGCTCCTAGTATGCACCATGGATGTCAGGGAGGAAGATCGTGTCCTCTGGCTCTGCTACGAGATCTGGCCAAACAAAACCAGCAGGGTCAGCCCCGAATAGCAAGTACCGCCAAAGGGGCATAAGAGTTAAGATTAAAAACCCAACTAATAGAATGACTGATAATAGTAATACTTATGCTACTATTATAGGGTAGCGCAACATCCTCGAACCCATATGGCACCCTTACAACCAAACAAGGACAAAAGGTGCCACATGGAGTCGGGACGTGTCGTACTCTATAACTTTCACATAAGTTAAAAAAAGTATAAACCATAAAATCTCCTGATCGTGACTTCGGTCGATAGCCTATCGCAGCACAATAACCACCCAACAATCAAACAAGAACATGGGTTGGATCATGTACCATGATAGACCATGTTCCTCAGTCATTCACAGAAGTAGCACTTCACAACCAGAATAAGTCTTCCGTTCATAACTTCGGTCCACAGCCTGTCATAGTACGATAACCAACCCAACAATCAAACAAGAACATGGGTTGGATCACGCACCATGACAGTCCGCTTCCCTCAGTTATTCATGGAAGGTAAATAGAAAACATGCAAGTCATTTTCACGGCCAATCAAGTCTACGAGTTTCTAGTGGAACAAGGTTATCCTCGCGTCATGTTATTAGAAAATCCTCAGATCGTATCTTTCCAGCAAGGCTAGCCAACCCAGGGGTTCGCGTAGACAGGTGTCATGGAGCACAGGTCCCTCGTGAGGCCACCTTGCCAAGACATGTAATATATAGCAGGAATTAATCGGATACAGTCATCCACTCGTTGCGGATGACACGGTATCCGTGGAGACCAGCCGGCACGCCAAGACAATATCTCAGGGCGACTGGTGTAACACGATCTCGGGACTCTGCCCTCCCCATGCATCTAGTATATTCAGTTGCCTAGTTTAACCCTAGGTGAAATCTTGGACTCTCATGCTGTGGCCTGCATGATTATCCTCCTAAAGTCGTACTTTAGTACAAGTACCCTAAGTGAGGATCCATGTCAATCAGTATGTCAACATGTGCTACCCTCCTTAGTGTAATGCATCATTACAAATACGCCATGTGGAGTTACGAGTCATTTGTCGAGCATGAACAAGAACTGGGACATTCAGGTACATGTATCAGGTAGGAACACTTTGTTCTCCGGGGTCACATCAGTGCTCATATCATTCTCGGGACAAAAGGCGTAAGGATATAAAATAGGCATATAATATCTAATAAAATATCAAAAGCATACGCACAACAAGGCAGCGTGCGTGAAAAGTCACGCAGGCTCAAGGAAAAGAGCAGCATGAAAAGTCACGCAAGCTCAAGGGGAAAGAGCAGCGTAAAAAGTCACGCAAGCTCAAGGGAAGAGCTGCGTGAAAAGTCACGCAAGCTCAAGGGAAAGAGCAGCGTGAAAAGTCACGCAGACTCAAGGGAAGAGCTGCGTGAAAAGTCACGCAAGCTCAAGGGAAGAGCTGCATAAAAAGTCATGCAAGCTCAAGGGGAGAGTGCTGCGTGAAAAGTCACGCAGACTCAAGGGAAAGAGCTGTGTGAAAAGTCACGCAAGCTCAAGGGGAGAGTGCTGCGTGAAAAGTCACGCAGACTCAAGGGAAAGAGCAGTGTGAAAAGTCACGCAAGCTCAAGGGGAGAGTGCTGCGTGAAAAGTCACGCAGACTCAAGGGAAAGAGCTGTGTGAAAAGTCACGCAAGCTCAAGGGAAGAGCTGCGTGAAAAGTCATGCAAGCTCAAGGGAAAGAGCAGCGTGAAAAGTCACGCAGACTCAAGGGAAGAGCTGCGTGAAAAGTCACACAAGCTCAAGGGAAGAGCTGCGTAAAAAGTCACGCAAGCTCAAGGGGAGACACGCTTCCAACAGGAAGCGTGCTCAAACAGGAGCACACTGTTCACTGTCTTCTCCAAAACAGCAAGAACACCATGGCTGAACCCAAGCTTCAAAGTATCATAACTTGGCCATCCGAACTCCAAATCCAGATTTCCAAAGCTCCAACTTGGGTGAAACTGAATGCTCTTCCACATGGAAGCATCAAAAACCCATAAAATCCAACTAAAGTAGATCAAACCATGTAAAATCCAAAAATGATTAAAACTTAGATCTACAAAAATTAAAGCTTGAAAATAGAAATTTCTAAGTTCTAAACTAGTATAGATTGAGGAGAAGAACATGTTTTGGCAAATAGTTTTGTAAGAATCATTAACAAAATAATGGATCCTTCTCTTGAGCAAGTTGGTACTTGCCTTGGTTGGTGGAGGAAGTAAATGAGAAGAAGTAAATGAGAGGAGAGAGAAGGAGATGAGTTATATATATAGATCTTGGACCCATGGGTTCATGATGAACCAAAGGGTTCATGATGAACCATGGGTGAACCAAGAATAGGTTACCCAAATGAGCCAAAACTGTAGGCCCAAATGCAGAAAATAAATTAGGAAATAATATTTTGTGGAATATTTTTTTGGGAAATACATGAAGAAATACTGCATAATAAATATCGTATAAATTCAAGGTAAATACAATTTATGGGTTTACGTATTAAAATACGTATTCCAGGATTGGGGAGTGACAGGCTTGGAACGAAGGCTCCATGAGAATTGGAGTTCAGGGTGAACTTTACGCTCACGTTGTACGTGCCAGCGTAGTATTAACTTTACGCTCACGTTGTACGTGCCAGCGTAGTATTAACTTTACGCTCACGTTGTACGTGCCAGCGTAGTATTAACTTTACGCTTACGTTGTACGTGCCAGCGTAGTATTAACTTTACGCTCACGTTGTACGTGTCAGCGTAGTATTGAGTTTTACGCTCATGTTGTACATGCCAGCGTAATATTGAGTTTTTACGCTCACGTTATACGTGTCCGCGTAGAGACAGAGAATGTAGGAATTCAATTAGAGAGATCGCTCGTGGCAGCGTAAAACTGTTTTACGCTAGTCTACTTGACCTAGCGTATTCTTTTACGCGCACAGCATTTCGGGCGTAACTTGACCCTTTACACGAGCTACCTTTATGCATGCAATGTTTTATGCGCACAGTATTTCTTGCGTAAAAATATATTCTTTTATGCGTACTTCTTGGCTCGACGTAAAACGAGTTTTTTTTACGCGCACAACTTTATTTGAGCGTATCCCTTTGGCATGCATGACACTCTTAAAATATCCTTACGCCTTTTGGCACAAACTTGATATAATCATGATATGTTAATATTTCTGTTAAATATAGATTGTTACGTGGGATGTACCATGTGTCGTGAATTGAGTTATAGATACCCCAATTGACTGGAATTACACCCTGAGAGTTGTAGACTCGACCCTACTGAATACTAGTTGACTTTCATGCCTTGTCACCATTGATAATGATTGTGACCTTGACTAATAATTGATCATGCGTTCCTAGTTGGAACTAAGAGACTGGCTAGTCATCTTTTTAAATTGAATGAATGAGACACATTCATATTAATTATGAACTATTGAAATCGACTGGCTAATCCCGAATATTGGCATACAGGCACATGCAGGCTTTAATTCATTTATTATTTATTTATCTTACCAAAGAAGCATGTGTACTTTATGGTCAAGGCATGATTACTCCGTGGTTAGTTTTGATTGTTGTATTACGCTATGTCAGTTTTCATATAGGATGGTAGACTGCCTTACAGTTTTGATGGTTTGTTATTTTTGTAACTTTTGTTTAGCACCCTAGACTGCTTGTGTGTTTTGATACCCTATGACCGTTTTGGTTTAGCATGACTAGTACACCTAGATGAGACTTTCACTACCACCGTATGCCATGACCCTGTATGTCGTCCTTTTGATGGTATGATTTATTTAAGTTCTGGGATTTGATTGTGGGGGTTAGACCTAGAAGGATTACGAACATTTTAATTTCGAGGACGAAATTTTTATAAGGTGGGTAGGATGTGAACACCCTAAATTTTGGGTTGATTTTTTTTTATTTTATTTTAATTTTCTGATTGTGGGTAATTTTGAAATTTTGTGTTTATAATTATTTTAATAATGATATTTAATTTATGATATGATTTTTGGTGATTTTAAATTATTTTAAAATTATTTAGTTTTGACATTTTGCTAGTGAAATCCTAGAGACTGTTTGACCTAGAGCCTAACCATGTGATTATGATATTTTAATGTCATTTTTGGCCTAAGATATTTTTGCATTTGACCTCTTTGAATTATTTTGATATTATTTTATTATTTATGATATTGTTTTGGGGTTATTTGAGTCGGGTTCGAATTTCAACTCAATCCGACTTGAAACGGGGACCCGGGGGTAGTTTGACTCTAGTGGGACCCACACACTAGTTAGGCATGGCCCACATGATATTAATTTTAGTCCACATGATAGAAATATTTTAGTTAGAGGTTAGACTAATTATTATGGATAAGGTTAGTGTGATTAGAGACTTTAAAATGACTAATTTAGCCCCAACCAATTAGCCCTTTCCTAATACTCATATAATAGGTTAGTAGGGGCTTTTGGACTTTTCCTAATAGGACAAAACCACCTTTATGGCCAGCCACAATAAGGATAGGGTTGAGCCTCCCATTTTTCATTATTCATCTATTTTTCTCTCTCTTGTTCTTCCCCAAATTTTTAGAGAGCAATCCCTAGCAATTTCTCCACCAAATCCTTCCATTTTACCACCAAATCTTCTTCCTTCCTTCTCCATTCTAGCCAAGGAGGAAGCTACCCAAGTTTGGGAGGATTCGGAGCTCGTTCGTATCCTTTTGGAATCTCTACGTGTCGGTGTCGCTCCGGGAAGGTTTTTCTTCGATTCGATCTACCGGAAGGTATAAATCCCTTCTCCTTTTTATTTCCTCATGCATATAGGTCTATTTTGAACCCATAGGAATGACCCCATGGTTGTATCTCCATTTGTGTCCATTTTGTGTCCATTTGGAGGTCATAGGAGTGTCCTTTGTGTTGTGGATGTGTTCATGTTACATATATAGATTTATATATATATATATTGTAATGAGAGTGTATCTATATTTATATATGTAATAAATGGTTCATGATGATTATATAATCAAGTTTGTGAGTGTGGTTCCTCATATTATTATTGCTATTATTGTTGTGGATAATTAGGATATATGTTGTGTAGTCTTTTGGCTCAAACTATCTAAATCCGTCAAGATTTTTATCCACGTTTTTAATTTCAGCCCTAACTTAGAAATGTCATAACTTCTAGCTCAAAGCTCGGTTTAATCTTCCGTTTTTTTTAAAAGAAGCGTATTGAAGTTAGCTTTCCAAAAACATATATTAATAGACCTATTTCTTTCTGTAACTTTCTGGAGAATTATTTGAGTGTCAGCTGTACGAAAGACAAACGCGTTCTCGGTGTTTTTGCGATTCCGGGAGTTTCCGAAAACGAAAATGCGATCCGTTTGAAGTTTCGGAAAGCTAACACATAGATCTATAACATACTTTAATCCAAAATTTTAATTCATATTGAGATGGTACAGTATTGATTATTAGTAGGAGTTACTATTCGGCATATGCATTTTGTGCACCCTTGTGTGTAATATAATGTTCTATTTGATTTTAACCTGTCACGCCCCGCTTCCCGGATGGAAGGGTGACATCATAACACATCCCCAGGCTACGCGCCGAAATTCGCGATTGTCGCCCGTAATCATCAGTAGAATGGAAAATACAAGGAATCTCATGGTATTTAAAATATAGTGTAGCAATATTACAGGGAACTTTTCCAACAATTTCTATTACAGATTATTACAAAAATAGATTTGCAAAATGACAACGATACTGCTGGTCATAATTGTGGGTAGTCTAGACAGTTACTCCTCGTTGTAGTGCGGCGATACTTCGGCGGAGGCGTCTTCTTCTTCTTCACCTAGTGAACAAATACTAGGTCGTTTAGAAAACGACGAGCAAGTCTTCGGCCAAGAACGGTAAAAGTAAAACAAACGAAAAAAAAATGAATATGTAGTTTTTGAAAAATGAAACAAGGTATGCCAAAATTGCGCTGCTATGTATATATATATATATATATATATATATATATATATATATATATATATATATATATATATATATATATATATATATATATATATATATATATATATATATATATATCTGCTTTAGCAAAACATGAATGAAATCAACGTCCTACTCCATGAATAATAAGATTTCCGAGCTTCCTTTGAGCTTTTAGTAGGAATTGCTTCCTTGAGCAATTAAGGACACTGCCTATTTATAATAGGCAGCGTTGTTTTCTGGAGTAAGAGTTAAAAAGAAATGCAGTTTTGAGAACAATACTCCGAATAATCCTCTAAATATTTCCCGTGAACAATCCCGTTGACCTGGGATCAGGCTGTGATTTCCGAGCCTCCCTTGGGCTAAAAAAAGACATCTATTGATGTTTCTGTCAGATAGATGTTGAGCTTCCCTTGGGCTAGTGCACCCTAGTCGAAACTAGATGCACTGATTTACGAGATTTCAGAATACTGATCAGCTTTTTTTGTTATTTATGTTACGGGATATCTAGGGATATTCAGTTGTTCTCCCCTCCCAAATGTTTCCTTAGATAAGAAATTTTCAAGAAAAATTTCCGAAGGTCGGAAATTTGTCTATCTTCTAAATTTCTCAAAAATTTCGGCAGAGTCTCCTTTGTATTTAGGAGCCCCGAAAATTTACAGGAAAACACATATATATATGATAAGAAAAATATGGGCTCGCCGACCCCTTCGGTGGAGCAACTCTCAACACCGGAACCATGCAAGTAATAATTGGGCTCGCCGACCCCTTCGGTGGAGCAACTCTCAACACCGGAACCACGCAAGGAATAAAAGAACAGAAAAACTGGAGATTATACCTGAGCAAGCAATGATTACCTTTCTTTGGCAATTAGTCAGGTCGTGGCTTGCTAATAGCTTTGCAGTTTGTCAAAATAGAGCAGATATTTATTTCAACTAGTTAATATGCAGGACTTTATAATACATAACTATATATGTACAGGTATATGTATATGTGTATATATATATATATATATATATATATATATATATATATATATATATATATATATATATAAAAATATATATATATATATATATATATATGTAGACAGTATATAGAAAATCAATCAAACAAAATTCTTCGATATCAATATTTTAACTTTGGTGCATGAAATAGGAAAATGTAGGAAAGAGACTTAATTCTAAATACGAACACACAAATTGAGTACTAAATAGAGGAGCACAGGATTCTTGTACTTTTTACCTTCCCGACATGCGGTCCAGCTGTTCAGTTCTTGTGTATGACAAACTTACCATTGGAGAGTCCCATATGTTCATATGTGTTTGTTTGTTCATGAAGAGTTCAATAGTTCATGTCTACGATTGTAAGTTCAAACTCGGTGTCCGAAACTGATTCCTCTACTTGTGCCCAACGTTTATCCACTTATTCGTGATACGTCACATTTAAATCTTTAATTCTTTAGTCTATGTCTATCAAAATTAAACATTTACTAGAAATTAGAATTGCAACATTTTAATATCTCTCGAATCGATTTAAATATTATCAAAATTCAGAATCTAATTAAACAAAAATTTAGGGATACTTCCTAACTTATATTCCAAGATATAATATGAAATTTCAGATTTTCAGAAGATTAATCAATACAACTTCAACTTTCTGGTATTACCAAAATATTCCTGAAACTAAATTTCAGAATTTTAATATGATTTAAAAATGATTTTCATTAACCTAGATGGGAAAATTAGAGAAGAAGAAGGAGAGGAGGACTTGCCTTGGGTTGGGAATGTCCTAGACTCCTTCACAAACCCTAATTAGAACCCAATAGCAAAATAACAACTTCGTTAGTATTTTAACCTAATTGGAATTGGAAAAAAAACAAAGATTGGGGAAAGGAGAAGAAGTTTACCTAGGTTTTTCCTTTCCTTGGAGTTGATGGAGAAGAGAATGAAGAAGAAGATGAAGAAGAGGTTGAAGTGGAGGATGAGGTGGAGGTGGCCGGAGAGGGGCGGCTGGGCGCCAGCGACGGGCGGCAGCGGCTGGCGGCGGGCGGTGGCAGGCGGGCGGCGGCGGCGGCTTGGGGGAGGGGGGGTCGGGGGCAGCGACAGTGGCAGAAGGGGGGTCGGGTGTGTGAGTGTTTTTTTTTTCTTTTACTTCTCTCTTTCTCAATAGTGTGTGTATATTTATATAGAGAAAGGGAGGGTGAAGTGCTGGTGGTGAGGTGTGTTTGTGTGTTTGTGTGGGTTAGCTAAATGGGAGAGTGGTGAGGTGTCCCCCCCCATTAAATACATGGGGACACCTCTCCTTCTCCATCCTTCCTCATTCAAATTAAATTTTTTTTTTAAACAAATAAGAATAAGAAGAATAATAATAATAATAATAATAATAATAATAATAATAACAATAATATTAATAATAATAAGAGTATTACAAATCTGCTCCCCTTAGAAAAATTCCGTCCTCGGAATTTGAAATAACTAGTACAATAATTGATTGCTAACCTGGATTAGGGAATAGATACGGATATTATTTTCGCATGTCTTCTTCCTTCTCCCAAGTTGAATCTCCAGGCGAATCCTTGCTCCATGCGACTCGTACTAATGGAATGATCCGATTGCGGAGTACCTTCTCTCTTCGATCCAGGATCCCAACAGGTTTCTGTTCGATCCGTAGTGTAGGTCCAATGGTGATTTCTGAATGGTCGAGTATATGTGTGAGCCCCTGTCCCGAAAATTTCCAATTTATCATTATTTTTCTTTTGCTAAAAAATATTCGAATAATTATTGCCAATGTACATGGTGGTATTAGTGTAATACCTACTTTGAATATAGTAGAGTGGGAAGGATTGTGGTGCAAACATTGCTTTAGAGATGGCTTCTTTATAAATAAAGCATTAGCACCCAAACACTAAAGACCATTTGAGTCAGCCATTTGCAAAACCCCAAAGTTTCAGGGTTCAAACTGCAAGATGGCAAATTCAAATTCATAACAGTAACCCTTCCCGATTTCAAATAGGATTCGAAAGAAGGGATTAGATCAAATCTCTGGGAGGAGATTCAAATCATAGGTAAGCTCTATCAAAATCAGCGTATATATATATTACCAAGGAACGATCCACCCTCCCCACGAACCCTAAATCTCTCCTGCCTGCGGATTTCTGCCCTGCTAATCGAAGAGCTCTTCGAAGTCCCCTGGCAGCAACCATCAGCTTCGACAGGTATTTCCCTCCCCTTTCATCAACCATATTGTCCCCTGAAGCAAATCATCTAACATATTGATAGGAGGGAATAGGATGTTGTAGTAATGTGTGAAAGGGGGGCTAGTAGCGTAGAGAGGGTATTTCCTGTGCAAGGAGCCTGGGAGTAATGGTAGTACAAGTGGTTATAGCACCCCTGTTTATGAAAGTGCAACAGGGACTTTATATCCTGAGACTGGTGGTCTGTTTCATGGCAACAACATTAGTAAGACTTCATAGGAAGATGGCTTTAGAATCGAGTAGCACGGTTGGGTTTGGAGCCATACATCTAGAGGCCTAGACAATGCTATGGGTTACCAGAAATTATACTCCCTGTTCAAGCCTGGAACCCAATCATGCAACAAGCAACTCTATTTTGGCACCAATCCTTTGGAGGAACGGAGGTCCTATACTTGCTGAAAAGTATAAGCCAATATTGTTTCTTCGCGCATTAGTTACCTAAAGTATGAAAATTTCTATTATACAAGTTTTCTTTTCCTTTTCACTTTTGTTTCTGGAAGTCTAGTAATCGTAAGGATGGCCTCATTTGATTGCTAAGAAGTTCTGGCAAATATGCTTGTATTCCCCAAGTCAAATTTCCATACACTTGCTATATCACATAGAGTTCAAGCATGGTTATTTGGTATGATACAAGGACACTGATACAGTTGTTCTTCAAACAGGTACATGACCCCAGTAACTAACCACATCAAGCCCTACCCTATCTTCACATGGTTTCCAAGGTACTGTACCTAGGTGTGTATGGCTAGAAGACTGACTGTATTAGTCTCCCCATAACTTCACAATTTGACCATCATTTAGATTAAATTAGATAACATACCTGTTTCTCCTTTCTTTCAACTCCTGTGTTACAAAACAGAGAAATCAACTGTAAAATACTAGTCTGGAACCACTAATCTCATAGGACCTGTATCAAATGTCCTGATACAAATGAGACCACACAGGTACATTCAATGTGACTTCTATTCTTACAATTGACAGGAAATCCCCTTGTAAAGATGCTATGTGACTGTCCATTAAATATTGCTAGGGAAATTCCTATTGAACCTTCAACTGAATCCTATAGTGTATCTATGTAAACCGTGTAGCATTGGTATTGAACTTCATGGTAGACTTTTCTGGACTGGGTGATACATTTCTAGGTAAAGGGTCGATGCCATGAGTCTAATGACAGGGATATATTGGCCTTAGCAGTGAAAGACACATGTTAGCTCTCTCTACTAATTCCTTCCCATATGGATATGTATATGTAGCACTCTCTGATTTCACCTTGACTTAGCCTTACCTGTACTTCGAATGAATGGCTTGTGTCAGAATACATACAGGGGTGATATGTAAATTCTTCACTGCAAAAAGCAGTAGCAGTTCATTATCCTGATCTAATTCATAGCTCAGAATTCACCAAATCTGATTATCCTGATTCTTGGGATGGTTGCTTGTTGGAACTTAATTGATTGAGACTAGCATCCTTTCCCCAATCTCTCTGCATCAATCTTTAGTGTTGTTTGTTGCTCAAATTCCGAGTGAAGAACTCTAATTTCAGGAAGTAATACATTAGGATTCGTTTACTATAATCTTTAGATATGAACTTGTTTCAGGACCAGGTAAGTCCTAACTGCAAAATATGGAATTATTGGGCTACTGTTATCGACTACCCCCTAGTCTCTAACTCCAGTGGAAGCTTCTGTGTGTCCTACCCAAACAGTTGTTCACTGGAGATTTCAGTGGCACCTATAAGAATGCTCATGTGTTGGTCATTGGTATGTTATTAACTCTCACCCTCCTTGCGTGTATTCCTATCCTTTTAGAGCCAATGGCAGTTAGCATATATATGTATAACTATATGTCCATAGAAGGGAAGACACAAAGGGAACTGCCTTATATATGAACTGTGCACATAGGTGTGTCTCGTGTAAGTTTGTCAAGGCAAATAAACGAAGTCTCAGGATATGGGGTATCCTGATTAGAAGAGAGTCTCAGGTTGGCTGTAAGAACAGATTTGTGAGTAGGAACTCTGCAACAGATGAAAACCTGGAACCATGTTTCACCCTCAAATATTACCTACAGTGGAGCCATACCCTATGTCCTGCTCCTGGGCAAACACTGTCTCAATATCAGTTGGGGTAAACTTGTATAATGACATAATAGAGTTGCCTAGACATACACTATGGATAGGAAGACAGGAAGAACAGGAAATTCACTCCTATGAGGCATCTAAGCACCTGTTAGCTACACACATTAGTATTAAACTACAGTAGCATAGATTGAAAGGAAGACAGTATGCCAACAAACTCCAGTTTAGCCCAAGGGCAGGGTAGCAGACCTAAAACAGGGTTCAGCCCATACAAATTAGTTCAGGATCCTGAATAGGGTTGAGTGTCACAGTAGATGCCCTGTCCATAGTGGTGGACAGTCTGCCCATAAACCCATTAATCTAGGAAACCTAATAGAAGTATAACACCTTAACAACTTAACAGGTCAGTAGACAATTTTTACTCTACTATCCAATTGTGTATTGATTACATTATTCTATCAATAGGTCGCTTGAGCTCTGATTTGACATTTGACTCGAACACCCAGCCCAGGACGACAGGCAAGTACACTTTCTGTTCTACTTCCAATTTTGATGTTTTGTGCAGTACATGGTCATATGTTCTTTTGCTTGATGACACGATGGACACACGAGTGAGAGTCATGAACCCTGTTTATTATACTCTTGTTTAGCTCCTTTTTCGTGACTTATTTAGGTTCATGAGTACTGGTTGGGAGGGGAAATACCCTAGTAGACGTGTGAACTTCCCATTCTATCCTCGTGTCTCTCGTGAATGCTAGCTACTGCACATGACACGTGCAGTATGCCTTATTTACCCCTTAGCCGTTCACATGTCGAAAGGAATATTTCAATTCACTTAGATAGTTTGTCTTTTATTATTTTACCATTTGACATGTCGCTATGCTTTCATATTCGTTCCAGTTGACATATTACTCTACGATTCACACTTTATTCTAGATATACCATGTCATCTTATTACTGCTCAGCTCTTTTACATATGTCATATTCATATACTGTCGATTCCATTATATTGCGGATAGTTTTTCAGCTTGTGTGCTTGTTCCAATCCTGACTGGATAACCAACATTTTAGGTGATGAGTTAGAGGACTTTTGCACTACATATTATGAGCACACTGCAGATCCCGACTTTGGTGCACAGGACGAGTTGGAGGCTGCCTATGCAGACTTGCCTGCTACAGATGGCTTCCCGTAGTCTTATATCATTAGTTTCATAGTTTGTTCAGTTGAGACTTTAGTTGTATTTCCTATTTTGAGACTCATGAGTTGATATTTTAGTACATTACCTTTCTTGGAGATTGTGACATTGATACATTTTGATATTGGAGTTTTCAGTCTATTCATTATCCATCTCTCCAAGTTATTTATGGAATTCATTAGTTTGGCCTCTCTATGAATTGTTTACTTTGTGAAATTGAATATAAACTGCGTGGTTGTATTTGTAAACTGTGGAGATGACTAGACAGCATTCTACCGCCGATACTGCGGCGTAGGCTGGACGTACCCACGGCTCATGCCCAAATATTGGGTGCGGGTCGTGACAATATGGCTCGGATCCGACACATATCTTCGTAATTGGAAAACATGGAATACATTGTAGACTCCCTCTAGTGTTGGAGGTAAAGCAAGCCGATATGATACATTCCCTACCTTCTCCAGTATGTCGAAGGGCCCAATGTATCTCGGACTCAGTTTTCCTCTGGTCCCGAATCTGATGGTTCCCTTGGTTGGTGAAATCTTCAGGAAAACATGATCTCCAGGTTGAAATTCCAGTATTCTGCGATGCTTATCAGCCCACATCTTCTGTCTATCCTGGGATGCTTGCAAGTGACTTCTTATTATCTTGACTATGTCCACAGTTTGTGTCACCAGTTCTGGCCCTAACAATTGTCTTTCTCCTACGTCGGTCCAATATACCGGCGATCTGCATTTTCTACCATATAGTGCTTCAAAAGGGGCCATTTTGATACTATCGTGATAACTATTGTTATATAAAAATTCCACCAGATGTACATGATCATCCCATGCTCCTCCAAAATCTAAAGTACAAGCTCTCAGCATGTCTTCTAGTGTCTGAATGGTTCTTTCAGACTGGCCGTCCGTTTGGGGGTGGTAGGCGGAGCTAAATTTCAATTGAGTGCCAAGGTTTTCTTGCAGGCTTTTCCAGAAGTGCGAAGTAAACCGGGTATCTTTATCCGATACTATACTCACTGGTACTCCATGCTGACTGACAATCTATTTCATGTACGTTTCTGCCAGTACCTCTGTTGACTGTCCAACTCGAAAAGGAAGAAAATGAGCGGACTTCGTAAGTCTATCTACAATGACCCAAATAGCATTATTACCCCTTTGGGTCCTAGGCAGTCCTGTCACAAAATCCATTGTGAGATGCTCCCACTTCCATTCTGGTATGGGCAATGGCTGAAGAAGTCCGGCTGTCCTTTGATGCTCTGT
Source organism: Iris pallida (assembly GCA_029216955.1). Taxonomy (NCBI): domain Eukaryota; kingdom Viridiplantae; phylum Streptophyta; class Magnoliopsida; order Asparagales; family Iridaceae; genus Iris; species Iris pallida. Next base: position 7,703,957 of record JANAVB010036419.1, on the reverse strand, counting down.
TTTCACTTGTTGACAGACGAGACATCTGGACACGAATCTGGCGACTTCTCTCTTCATCCCGTGCCACCAAAACGTCTGTCTCAAATCTTTATACATCTTAGTGCTTTCCGGATGAATAGAATATTGTGAGTTATGGGCTTCTGTCATGACTTCCGTTCTCAAATCTCCACTGGGCACACATAACCGATCTCCGAATCTTAGCGATCCGTCCGGGTGCTTCCTTATCCCGGTCTGGAGCCCTGCTTCTGTTTGTTTCCAAATTTTCTGAAGTTTTGGATCACTTTGTTGGGCTTCCTTGATTCTATCTATTAAGGAGGATTGTATTTGTAAGTTTTGCCATATCCCATCGGTTATCGGGCATATTACTTTAATTTCCATTTTCCTCAAATCCTCAAGGATCTCCTTGGGTGTATTTAGAAAGAAAGCTTCAGGTCTTCTACTCAAGGCATCGGCCACTTTATTAGCCTTGCCTGGATGATATGTTAGCTCCATATCAAAATCCTTCAGTAACTCCAACCATCTTCTTTGCCTCATATTGATCTCCTTTTGTGTGAAGACATACTTCAAGCTCTTGTGATCGGTGTAGATTTTGATTCTTTCTCCGTATAAATAGTGTCTCCATAACTTGAGTGCAAACACCACTGCTGCAAGTTCGAGATCATGAGTTGGATAATTTCTTTCATGTGTTTTTAATTGTCTGGATGCATATGCTATGACTCTTCCGTGCTGCATCAGTACACATCCTAGACCCTTTCCTGATGCATCGCTATATATCTCATATCCACCCGAACCAGATGGTAACGCCAGTATTGGGGCTGAAATTAATCTTTTTTTAATTCGTCAAATGCTGCCTGACATTTCTCTGTCCAGTTAAACTTTTCTTCCTTCCGAGTGAGGCGGGTTAAAGGTTCTGCAATTCTGAAAAAATTCTCTACGAATCTTCGGTAATAACCAGCCAATCCTAAGAAACTTCTGATTTCTGCTACGGACTTGGGTGTCGGCCAAGACTTAACTGCTTCCACCTTTTTCGGATCTACCGAGATGCCTTCTCCACTGACAATATGCCCTAGAAATGGTATTTGATCCAACCAAAATTCATATTTACTAAGTTTGGCATATAGTTGTTCTTCCCGCAGAGTTTGCAGTACTATACTCAAGTGTTTTTCATGCTCCTCTTCACTTTTGGAGTATATAAGAATGTCATCAATGAATACAATCACAAATTTATCCAGATATTGATAAAACACTCGATTCATCAGATCCATAAATATAGCTGGTGCATTTGTCAACCCGAATGGCATAACTAAGAATTCGTAATGCCCATACCGAGTTCTAAATGCAGTCTTTGGAATATCTTCCCTTTTTACCTTCACCTGATGATATCCGGACCTCAAATCAATTTTTGAAAATACCCTTGCCTCTCCTAACTGATCAAATAATTGATCGATCCTAGGTAAGGAATATTTATTTTTGATGGTAACCTCATTCAAGGCCCTATAATCAATCACTAGGCGTAGGGTACCATCCTTCTTTTTCACAAATAAAACTGGTGCACCCCATGGCGAAGCGCTGGGCTGAATAAATCCCTTGGATAATAATTCTTTTATTTGTTTGTTTAATTCAGCCAGCTCTTCCTTGTTCATTGGGTATATCTTTTTGGCTATGGGTGCAGCTCCAGGTATCAGATCTATGGAGAATTCTACAGCTCTATCTGGGGGTAGCCCTGGCAATTCTTCTGGGAATACGTCCTTAAATTCTTCTACTACTCTTGGAAATGGTTGTTCTGCCACTCCTTGCAGCAGTACTGGTAGTTCAAATTTCTCTAATTCTTCTGTATTGAATTCATTCTGGTCCCTTACAAATTCATAAAATTCTCCGTCAGGGAGTTGAAAGGAAACTTTCCCCTGACCGCAATCTATGTTGGCTAATGTTGCAGTTAGCCAATCCATACCCAATATTATATCATAGTTGCTTGTTGGGAAAACGAGCAACCGGGTACGAAAAGCTCCTCCACCCAATTTTATAGGACATCTACTACATACCCGACTGACTTCTACTACTCCATTTCCGGTGAGGACTTTCAGTGATTTAGGCAGAGGTTGTGACTCTATTTCACGTTGTGATATAAAAGAAGATGATATAAATGAATGGGTAGCCCCGGAATCAAATAATACTGATGCTGGATATGCAGAAATTAAAATGGTACCTGAAATTACTTCCCCAGGAATATTAGCATCTTCGGCTCCCATCACAAATGCTTGTCCTTGCTTATTCCTCCTTTTGTTGTTATTTTGGGCTTGAGCCGCCCGTTGTGCCTGCTGAAATTGATATGCCTGAGGTGCATAGGGCGGCCTGTCCTGATTTCCATAAACCATACCTGCTTGTGATATTGGTGCCTGCATCATAGGTCGAGGTTGGTTTCCTTGAACTGGAGGTCGGTATCCTTGATTGAAGCTTTATGTGATTGCCCCAGTTGCAGGCGTTTGAGGGCATTGATTGGTTGGATGATTACCTGCCCCACATTTCAAACAGAGCCCCAATCTCTTTTTACATACATTTATCTTATGGCCTGGTTTATGGCAGTAATTACAGACTACGGATCTGTCTGAGTTGCCATTCTGAGGACGCTTAGGCGGTCCCTGCCAATGATTCTTGTTGGAGGATACACCCTCCTCAAAAGCCCTCTTAGGTTGTTGTCACGCCCCAGAACCAGAATACTGGAGAGCGGGGGCAGACATAGCCAGCTACGTATAACGGAATGGAATCCACACCGCTATACGGTCACGGCTGTCTAGATATGTGAGGGTTTCACTACAATCCATCAGTCTCTTAAGGTCATAAAATAGCCTATTGTCTCAATCTCAACCAACTAATAATAATCACAAGATATCAGATCACCAAATATACAATTGTAAGGCGTCCCAAACATTACATATCCAGATGATCATGAAGCTAGTCGTACAAAATGTAAGGACTAGCAAGAGTTTAAGTCATACATGATCAACCCCCGGGGCTTGTCAATCATGTCACAGCCCATAGGCAGACAGTAAATAAGTACAATCGAGCTAACACTTGCTCGTCGGCTAACGCCTCAAAAGAATAATTTATAATATTACAATGGGATAACAAAAAGAAACCCACTCGATATCCTGATTACGCCTGGTGACCACCATCGGGCTGGAAAGCAGGGAGATCCTTTGGTGTTGCTCCGGTATCTGGCCATACAAAACCAGCTGGGTCAGACCCCAGAAAGAACAAGTGCCACAAAGGAGGCTTCACTTAAGAACTAAAACCAGCAATTAGCACAAGAGTAAAAATTACATAATAAAAGGCAGCGGTTTAAGAAAAAGCATGATGGGTAATTATAAAAGACAATCTTGTATAGAATAACTAAAAGACAGGACATATGGAAAGAAAGCATGACAGGATGATATACGATGAGATAACCATGGGACTATTCAGATAGCCAGGTTACAACCCGTAAACCAAACAAGGACCGGGGTTGTAACCCTTCGTCTGAACGGAACTTGGTTTCTCTCACCATTTATCGACAAGATAAATATAAGAAATCAGGTCAAGTAACATTCTGGAGTGACAATTATTATAGTGACAATCTGGAGTGACAATCATTATAGTGACAATCTGGAGTGACAATCATTATAGTGACAATCTGGAGTGACAATCATTCAATCATTCTGGTACAATCTTACAATTAATCAATTCTAGACAATACTATACTGGACTAGACTCCATCCAAGCAATCACGGCCAATCATTGCCTACGGCTTTCTACGTTAACTAACTAGGGTTATCACAATCCTAGTTACTAGCAAGATGCAATGAGATGCTCTAAGTAGTCACAGGCCCTGCAGCTATCCAGGTTATCCAGGCAATCATTATAGTGACAATTCAGAGAGTACAATACATTAGAGTGACAATAAAGTTCAATTATTAAAGTGACAATCAAGAGTGCCCCACATGACAGTGGGCTGGAAATGTGCCCTACTCGTCGGCAGGCTACAAGTCCAAACATTTGCGGCCGGGATAACGGGATCGCCTGTAACTGGGGAACATCTCTTCATGTCTAGTGAATTATACTAGTCATTAACCTTAGTCCATTTCAGTAGGTACTCCTGACCGTGGTACTCAGGAGTCCCCTCCTAGACATGATGCAAGACAGGACTGGATTATTTGTACAAGCACAATCGCCCACGGTGTCAGGATCAATTATACAGGTCATGTCATGTCAGGTAGCCGTCGCAACAGCTATACGAGAAATCATGTCAGGTGTATTTCGTCAGGAGTGCGCCACGACGGGCCACTATCAGGTCATGCTAGGTTATCATGTCAGGAGTGCACCACTACGGGTCACTATCGCGTCGTGTTCAATTATCAATTCCAAACATATCAAATGAATTCATGATTTCAAGTTCAGGACGAAAGGCGTAAGGATATAAAATGGACGTAAAATATCTAATAGAGGTAAAGCGTACTCATGTTGTACTGAAGTTACAAGATACATGATAATAATAAAAGAACAATAGTAACAATAGTAGCAATAATAATGTAACAGGGCGCGATAGGGAAGTCCATGCGGCTGGGTCCAGGCAGAATTCTATGCGGCTGAGACAACAGGGTCTTAAGCGGCCAGGGATAACAATTCTTATGCGGCTGGGAATAACTTCCCATGCGGCTCAACTGATATGGGTTCATGCGGTCAGGTTGGACGAAATCCCATGCGGCCCAATTTAGATGAGTCACATGCGGCTCGGGGTAACAGAGCCTATGCGGCTCGCGGGGAGTGAGCTCCATGCGGCTCGGGGAATTAGTCATATGCGGCTGAGGCAAATTAAGTCTCATGCGGCCAAGGGAGAATATTCCCATGCGGCTGGGCAGGGCAGGGTCTTATGCGGCTCAGCGATCCAGATATGCGGCTGGCGGGAAACCGAATCTATGCGGCTCAAATGAATACTTGCCGCATGAACTTGTCATGCGGTCAAGTGCTGCCATGCGGCTCAGGACTGTGCTTCTTCTCCAAATTTCCTAGAAGAAGCACACCAAGAAACCATGACTACCATGATGCATAAAACCCTCATCCGGAGTCCAAATCCGGACTTCCTTAGGTCAAAATGGGGTAGAACGAGCTACTCTACAACATGGAACCAACAAAACTTGAAAGTAACAATGTTAAATAGATCAAAATCCAGAAAATCCAAAATTAAAATAAACTTAGATCTACAAGAATCTAGCCATGGAAACGGAAAATGTCAAGTACTAAAGAGTGTTAAAATGCTACAAGGAAGAGAATGAAACAATAATATTAGGGTTCCTCCATAAAGCAAGATGCACTTGCCTAGCTCTCTCTCTCTCCCTCTCACTCACAGGTTGGTGAGAAATTTAATGGTGAAGGAAGATGATGATGAATGAAGAGAGAGAAATGAGAGAGTGCATTAATAAAGGGGTTGGTGGTGGTAGGTAGGAGTGGTTCACATATAAAACCAAACCAAGCCAAGCCAACTGAACCGAACCAAGCCAATGCAATTGCCATAGGGAACCACAAGCCAATTAAACAAATTAAACAATATTAATCAAAATTAACTAATCATGAATAAGTAAAATACGGGTCCAAAATACGTATACGTATACTAAATAGGTATCACAGATTTGGGACACTACAGTTGTGGAGACCGGAAAGGTTGTTCTTCTTTCAGTATCCTTTCTTGGTCTCGAGCAGCTTCTGTTGCCTCTGAAAATGTTCGGCATCTATAAGAGGCGACCCTACTTTTCAGTTGGGTCCCAAGTCCTTCTACGAACCTGGATATCTTTGTTTCTTCATCTGCTATTATGTTGGGGGCAAATCGACTAAGCCGGGAAAATTTCGCAACGTACTCATCAACGGTACGTCTCCCTTATTTTAGATAGCTGAATTGTCTTTCCAATTCTATCCGCGCTGACTTGGGATAGAATCTGTCTTCAAATTTCTTCTTGAATTCCGCCCATGATATGTCCTCATCAGAATCTTCGGGGTACTCGGCACTCCACCAGTATCCAGCTATGTCTTCCAGCTGGATGCGGATTGCGGGTACCATGTCTTCAGATTTAATTTTGGCAGCTTTCATTAGGCCTTCAATGGTTCTCAGCCATTGACTCGCTTCCATCGCATTTTCAGTCCCTTTAAACTTGGGAGGCCTAAGATCCCTGAACTCTTTTAGGTTTTTATCCTTGGTGTTGTTTGAATTCTGCATTTGTTCTAGTATCGTGGCATTTGTGGCATGGGCAGCATTGGCCTGTTGATTATTGGATTCCAATAATCGCTGGAACAATTGGAACATGTCAGCTACGGTTGGCTCCGTTGATGGTTGAGGTAGTGGATTGTTTGATTGAGTATGATTGTCCATATCCTGAAATAAATGACACAAGTTCCTCAGGAAATATTCACAATATTCATTCATAACAAGGTGTACAGCAGAGCCATATATATTTCATTAAAATGAGAGTATTACAAAATGTGGTTCCTACTCTCAACTTCACATTTGTTTACATTCTTTTCATCTAATCTACTTGTGTCACTCCACCTCCCCAAAATGTGACATAGTATCTATCTTTAACTATCCTTTCTTGTATACACATCTGCCGATTTCAAAATACCACACAGCAGACAAAAAGATTCCTTCTTCACTGTACATATGTTGGTTAGGTTTTTCTTATTCTATGGCCTCGATGAGGATTCTTTCCTCAGTGAGGATGTCAACTTCTGGATGGAGTCTTTCAAAATCATCTAATGTACCCTCATATCCATGTAGTCCGATATAAATACGGTTTGGGTCTCGGACATGCAGGCAGTAAGTTGTATTTTCCTGATATACTTCGGCTCCGTCTTCAATGTCCCTGACAATGGGACGCACGACTGCATAGAATACTTGGTAGACATGGATATCGTACCAGTCAGGTGCGTTCCACATTAGTCTGGCATAGCGCTAGTATAAGTATAAAGTGTAATCACTCCCGTCCCATTCCAAACTTGGCATAAATAGATCCATACCTACATTCATAATATCCTTAAGAAAATATTTACCAGGAATAAAATATAGGAAAAGCATATTTATTTATACAACATGTTCCTACTACATACTTTCTTATATTACATACATTCATGATCCTCCTACATGTTGGGGTTCTAATACTTATTTTACATATCTTACTACATACATTCACATACATCCCTTACATAGTTAAGGATCTAATATTTACATATCCATATTTATACATCATCATCATCCTAGGGGTCTAAATCCACATACGTCTTATATTAAGGATCCTCGCCTCTGGGTATGCTTGCTTCCATTCTTCTAGTGTACCGTTACATTCATTCTCCGGACCTTCGGAGGGTTCTGCCTTGATTAGTACATAATAGTGTACCGTATTATAATATATCTTTCTTTCATCTACGATGTCTGTCACCACTGGGTATTTCATCTCGTAGTGTACTCCATAAGCTTCTATCATTCCCTTCGACGCTACTTTCCACATCTTCTTCACAAATGCATAATACTCATCCATGCTATGACTGTCATTATTCAGTCTCGCGAAGGGTGCGAATCGGGGCATGATCTACATCAAGAATTTCTTGAGTCACTATCCATTTACGAGGACTAAACAGTTGGTTAGAAAAGAGGTAATCATCTATTAACTATTGATACTTCCTTTTTAAGGATTCCTAGAGTGTGATTGGGACTCGTAGTGCTCCCTACGATTCTAGAACCTACGTTTTATCCGAACCTATGTCCTATCTAGATTTTCCATTCTTGCTGACCTGCATGGGCCACCACTTAAAGGACGTGTCACGCCCCGCTTCCCGGATGGAAGGGTGACGTCATAACACATCCCCAGGCTACGTGCCGAAATTCGCAATTGTCGCCCGTAATCATCAGCATAATGGAAAATACAAGGAATCTCATGGTATTTAAAATATAGTGTAGCAATATTACAGGGAACTTTTTCAACAATTTCTATTACAGATTATTACAAAAATAGATTTGCAAAATGACAACGATACTGCTGGTCATAATTGTGGGTAGTCCAGACAGTTACTCCTCGTTGTAGTGCGGCGATACTTCGGCGGAGGCGTCTTCTTCTTCTTCACCTAGTGAACAAATACTAGGTCGTTTAGAAAACGACGAGCAAGTCCTCGGCCAAGAACGGTAAAAGTTAAACAAAAAAAAATGAATATGTAGTTTTTGAAAAATGAAACAAGGTATGCCAAAATTGCACTGCTATGTATATATATATAAATATATATATATATATATCTGCTTTAGCAAAACATGAATGAAATCAACGTCCTACTCCATGAATAATAAGATTTTCGAGCTTCCTTTGAGCTTTTAGTAGGAATTGCTTCCTTGAGCAATTAAGGACACTGCCTATTTATAATAGGCAGCGTTGTTTTCTGGAGTAAGATTTAAAAAGAAATGCAGTTTTGAGAACAATACTCCGAATAATCCTCTAAATATTTCCCGTGAACAATCCCGTTGACCTGGGATCAGGCTGTGATTTTCGAGCCTCCCTTGGGCTAAAAAAAGACATCTATTGATGTTTCTGTCAGATAGATGTTGAGCCTCCCTTGGGCTAAAAAAAGACATCTATTGATGTTTCTGTCAGATAGATGTTGAGCCTCCCTTGGGCTAGTGCACCCTAGTCGAAACTAGATGCACTGATTTACGAGATTTCAGAATACTGATCAGCTTTTTTTGTTATTTATGTTACGGGATATCTAGGGATATTCAGTTGTTCTCCCCTCCCAAATGTTTCCTTAGATAAGAAATTTTCAAGAAAAATTTTCGAAGGTCGGAAATTTGTCTATCTTCTAAATTTCTCAAAAATTTCGGCAGTCTCCTTTATATTTAGGAGCCCCGAAAATTTACAAAAAAAACATATATATATGATAAGAAAAATATGGGCTCGCCGACCCCTTCGGTGGAGCAACTCTCAATACCGGAACCACGCAAGTAATAATTGGGCTCGCCGACCCCTTCGGTGGAGCAACTCTCAACACCGGAACCACGCAAGGAATAAAAGAACAGAAAAACTGGAGATTATACCTGAGCAAGCAATGATTACCTTTCTTTGGCAATTAGTCAGGTCGTGGCTTGCTAATAGCTTTGCAGTTTGTCAAAAATAGAGCAGATATTTATTTCAACTAGTTAATATGCAGGACTTTATAATACATAACTATATATGTACAGGTATATGTATATGTATATAGATATATATTTTTTTTATGTAGATATATGTATGTATATATATATATACATATATATATATATATATATATATATATATATATATATATATATATATATATATATATATATAATATATATATATATATATATATATATATATATATATATATATATATATATGTAGACAGTATATAGAAAATCAATCAAACAAAATTCTTCGATATCAATATTTTAACTTTGGTGCATGAAATAGGAAAATGTAGGAAAGAGACTTAATTCTAAATACGAACACACAAATTGAGTACTAAATAGAGGAGCACAGGATTCTTGTACTTTTTATCTTCCCGACATGCGGTCCAGCTGTTCAGTTCTTGTGTATGACAAACTTACCATTGGAGAGTCCCATATGTTCATATGTGTTTGTTTGTTCATGAAGAGTTCAATAGTTCATGTCTACGATTGCAAGTTCAAACTCGGTGTCCGAAACTGATTCCTCTACTTGTGCCCAACGTTTATCCACTTATTCGTGAAACGTCACATTTAAATCTTTAATTCTTTAGTCTATGTCTATCAAAATTAAACATTTACTAGAAATTAGAATTGCAACATTTTAATATCTCTCGAATCGATTTAAATATTATCAAAATTCAGAATCTAATTAAACAAAAATTTAGGGATACTTCCTAACTTATATTCCAAGCTATAATATGAAATTTCAGATTTTCAGAAGATTAATCAATACAACTTCAACTTTCTGGTATTACCAAAATATTCCTGAAACTAAATTTCAGAATTTTAATATGATTTAAAAATGATTTTCATTAACCTAGATGGGAAAATTAGAGAAGAAGAAGGAGATGAGGACTTGCCTTGGGTTGGAAATGTCCTAGACTCCTTCACAAACCCTAATTAGAACCCAATAGCAAAATAACAACTTCGTTAGTATTTTAACCTAATTGGAATTGGAAAAAAAACAAAGATTGGGGAAAGGAGAAGAAGTTTACCTAGGTTTTTCCTTTCCTTGGAGTTGATGGAGAAGAGAATGAAGAAGAAGATGAAGAAGAGGTTGAAGTGGAGGATGAGGTGGAGGTGGCCGGAGAGGGGCGGCTGGGCGCCGGCGACGGGCGGCAGCGGCTGGCGGCGGGCGGTGGCAGGCGGGCGGCGGCGGCGGCTTGGGGAGGTTGGGGGCAGCGGCAGTGGCAGTGGCAGAAGGGGGGTCGGGTGTGTGAGTGTTTTTTTTTTTTTTACTTCTCTCTTTCTCAATAGTGTGTGTGTGTTTATATAGAGAAAGGGAGGGTGAAGTGCTGGTGGTGAGGTGTGTTTGTGTGTGTGTGTGGGTTAGCTAAATGGGAGAGTGGTGAGGTGTCCCCCCCCATTAAATACATGGGGACACCTCTCCTTCTCCATCCTTCCTCATTTAAATTAAAAAAACTTTTTTAAAACAAATAAGAATAATAATAATAATAATAATAATAATAATAATAATGATAATAACAATAATATTAATAATAATAAGAGTATTACATAACCCATGTTAATATATATACATTATGTAATTAAATAGAGAATGCAAGCATGAGTAAATGGTTAAATAAATGATGTATGAGGTGTAAGTATCCTATCTAATGTAAGCATGTATAAGTATGGCTTGTAATGAATATGTAGGTTCCATAGTATGTAATGTATGGTGCATATAGTGGTGCAAGAGAATAATTGAATGATGAATGAATGCAAGCATGAATGTAATGTAATAATAGATATAATGTATGCAATATACAAGTTAATGAGATGTAATATTCTATGTTAACACAAATTCTATATTACCTCATGTACCCCCTTACACTATGTTGACACTATCACACTTGACACATTGTTAACTTACACTTTGACACTCTTTGATGTGTATACACTATGTATGCCCATTTAACCCTCACTTGCCCCTTTGCCATGTTCACATACACACACATAGCCTCTTAAATAAGTATTTATGAATATAGTTAACTTAGCTATGTATGTATATTATATATATGTTAGCATATTGTGTTGTAATATATAAGTTTATATAACCATTTGAAATGTCATGATTATAGACCTAATATTGAATACCAATATATGCATGTGTATATATGTGTAGACATATATAGCTTAAAGTAATAGATTACCTAGTGTATATCCAATGTGAATTCTTGCCTATTTGAGTATTGAATAATTGCATGCTATATAGAGTTGGGTGTATGTTGGCTAGTATAGCCTTGTCTTGATGTGTGCTTGCTAGGATAGTCTTGGTTAGGCCTAGTAAGACTTATTGGGTTAGGACATGACCTAGTTTGACCTAGTTTGACTAGTGCAGTTGACCAGAGTTGACCAAGGGTTGACTTTGGCCTAGTTTGACCTAGATTCATGTAGAATGTATTGTAGTGCTTTATATTACCCTTCTGGACATGTTGTGACTTGTGCTGTTCTAATTAGGAGCCAGACACCTCTTCTCGGATAGTATCTTTACCTTGGACATTCAGATATCAGACGAGTATATTTTCTGATAGTTCTCTCATTTATTTGTCAATTACTGTATTTCAGTTCTAGTTAGTTGTATGCGATTCTCTGTTACAATACGTGTGGATATTACTGGATTCATGTATACGACACACATTTATTTTCTGGCCTCTATTACTGGTATCATCATTTCCGGCTTCTATTACTGGAATCACCTGCTGGAATCATTTACTGGAATCATTTACTGGAATCATTTACTGGTATCATTATATTTTGGCTGGACTCATCTTGAATCATGTGTCAGAATTCTGGATTCACTTGCTGGGAGGGAAAATACTAGAGTAAGACATGTAGACATACCCCATTACTGGAATTACCCCTACTGGAATTTACTGGAATGATAGCCACCTCTCGCCTGATCAGTGAGAGGTGTGCCGGATTACCCACAGCCGTTTACATGTCGATCTCGGTATTTTAAAACACACTGCTAGAGTATAGGCTGGACTCACCCTAGAATCATTGATCACTATGACTGGAATCGTCCCTTACTGGATTTATCTTGTATTAGATTCATCTTGTACTGGACTTACATTGGAGTTACACTGGTCTACATTGTTGTCTGGACTTTATATCATATTATCCTGTTTCAGCTAGTTCTATTTTTACAGACTTCATTGCTATGATTCTTCTCTTGTTTAGTTATTTACTTTTCTTGCACCTTATCTGTCTTTCTTACCATCACCTGAATATAAACTGCCATTTTCATCAATACAACTGCCTATAACTGCTTTATAGTTCTCTGTCATTTACTTGGGTTTTCTAGATGATATGTGCTCGTTCCTGTCCTGACTGGACCTGTTGATAAATTTTACAGATAGCTTGGAGGTTGTCTGCTAGCCTAGAGGAGACACATTAGAGGTTGTTTAGATAGTTATTTCATTTGTCTGGAGTTGTATTTACTTTGTAGATTACTGTATTTGAGTTTTGAGATGTATTTCTGGGTTTATGTATCTTAGACACTTAGACTTCTATCTCCTGTATCTCTTTAGATTTTATGTTTTATCTATCCTTATCATGCTCTACCTTAGATGTGATTGAGTCTGTATCTGTTATGTCACCCCCATTCGGGGAGTATAACTGCTTAGCATAATATTGTTAGATGATGTGACCTAGGACAGCATTCTACCGCCGACACTGCGGCGTAGGCTGGGCGTTGTTACGTTCTCGTACCCTAACAGTGGGTGCGGGTCGTGACACGTTTTTAGTGGTGGCCCATACAGGTCGAGTTTGTGTAGTGGTATTCGAACTAGAGTACCACTACAGCCTGCAGTAGAAATAGGATATATTTTTGAAGATACTCAATCACAATTAGGATCCCTTGAGAGATTCCTGGGACGACCCTTGAGAATCTTGTTTAACTCCGATTTAAAAACTCTTTTTCCTTGATTTGATTTATCTTTACTTTCTGTTGTTGAATTTGATTTTGATGTATTATTATTGAATTTGAGTTTGTATTTATTGATTTTGATGAAGGTTGTGGAATTTTGAATCTTGATGTTAGCTGTAGCATCCGAGTTTGTGGTTATATGATTTGAAGGATTTTGTTCATTTTTTAATTTTGATGCTCGTTGATAAATTTGATTTGATTTTTGGGAATTCATTGTTGATTAATTTAATTTTTGACAAGATGAAATTATATGGGCTAGGTCATATATGTTATGGAATCTAGTCTTCTATAGTCACATTAGTCAGCATGGTGAGGACATATAGTCTGACTTTGGATATATTTTTCGGGTGTGGGAATTTAAGATTTTTGCAGCCAAGCTAGCGGCACCGCGAAAATGTTAAATACCATGATTCTAGAAGTATGTGCATAAGTCAAGGACTCTGTGATTATCGTAGCCTTGCTCACTAGTATGACGAGGATTTAGAGTACCATGATTTTGGATAGACGCATATGATTATCAGATTGTACCTTAAATATTTTCGAACATATTTTTGCTACTTTTGTTTCAGTCATTCAAAAAAAAGATGGAATTATTGTTATTTTGTTTTGTTTTGTTTCTCATTGTTTACTTAGGATGTAGCTTTAGCTATTTTTATAAACCTTGTGTAACTTTTTACAAAAATTTATTTCTTCTTAATACAATAAACCAATAATTTTGCTAGGCCTTATTTTGGATTTGGTATTATAATTCTTGTTTCAAAAAAAAAATGGGTTCCTCTTTTAAATAGATAAGCAGAACAGATTCTATTATCATTCTTTTCCTGCCAATATTTTTACTACCATCATTCCTTGTCTTATATATCTGTCCTGATTATATCAATTCCCTGTCTCATATATAATTCTGTCAGCTATACCTTGAAAACTCTTGAATCTTTATATCGTTTTTTATCTGAAAAATGTTGAGGAAGTGACGTAAATCATCTAGTTCGGAAATGATGTAATTGGTTATCATATGATGATTTTGTAGGAATCAGAGTGTTGGATGTCAAATATTAAAAATTTGAAATGGAGATGTGGTAAAGGTTTAAAATGAAATCGAGGGATAAATGTTATCAATTTAGAAACAATCACAGAAAGTGGGTTATGAATAATTCATGGATGTATTTCAAAACTAATGAGGATGTTTAAGGTCAACCTAGTTTTGAGAACTTAAAAATCTTTGTTATTGATTCTTGGGAACTATTACAAGGCTATGTAGAAATTTAGAGATGGAAAGGAGAATTTAATCGAATAAAATGATTATGCGAAATTGAACTAGATATTGTAAGAGGGTGACTAGAGACAGAGAGAACACAAGGATTTTACGTTATAGAAATTATTTTAGATGATTGGAAGAAAATTGTAGAATTCAAAAAAATATTTGAAGGTGAACGTTGAAGAAAATATGAAGGTTGATTTATAAAAAAAGAATAAATTTTGTGTGACATAGTAGTATTGGAGTTTAGTGAATAAGAGACTCGATTTAAACAAGTCCAAGGATTCCATAAACTGGATTTAGAGGTTTCGGATCTAATTTAAAACGAGGTGAAGGAATTTGAAATTTTGATTAAATGAATAAGTGTTGACTTCTAAAAAGAGGGGTATGTTTCGTGGAAAATGTTTTGGAAGTTAAAGATTTTGTCTATGGTGATTGTGGTAAAGGTTTAGATGACTGAAGGTTATAAAATTTCGATGATAGTTATATAGAGGTTGATTTTCATATTTGGACTTGTGAGAAAAAAAAGAATATGGTTTGGCAAATGATAAACTGATAGTATTAGAGAGGGATGATTTGCTGACTTCGTATGAAATCTTTTCCTGTTTTCTCTAAAAGGGGTTTTTCAATATCATTGAATCCTAGTTTCCTTAATCCGACCAAATCGACTTCGATTATCTTGTCTTATCATATTTATATCTTGGGTTGTACTTAATTGAATTAAATTTGATTGTGACCTGAATCTCTATCCTTGTATGCTCGATCTCAGACTTTGTTGAACCTGTCCTCCATATTGCCTAAATCTTGATTTCCCCCAATTTGATCAACTTAGATCGTATAAAGACTAAATATTCTTAATGTGTATTGTGATTGGAAATTTTCCATGGAATTGGCTTTCATTCCTTAACTTTGATTTTGATTTTCTTTTTTTTTCTGAACCCTTTAAAGATAATGGGTAGTTACTTTTCTTTATTTTTATGATAAGTATTAGTTTTCATATAGGATGGTAGACTGCCTTACAGTTTTGATGGTTTGTTATTTTTGTAACTTTTGTTTAGCACCCTAGACTGCTTGTGTGTTTTGATACCCTATGACCGTTTTGGTTTAGCATGACTAGTATACCTAGATGAGACTTTTACTACCACCGTATGCCATGACCCTGTATGTCGTCCTTTTGATGGTATGATTATTTAAGTTCTGGGATTTGATTGTGGGGGTTAGACCTAGAAGGATTATGAACATTTTAATTTCGAGGACGAAATTTTTATAAGGTGGGTAGGATGTGAGCACCCTAAATTTCGGGTTAATTTTTTTTATTTTATTTTAATTTTCTGATTGTGGGTAATTTTGAAATTTTGTGTTTATAATTATTTTAATAATGATATTTAATTCATGATATGATTTTTGGTGATTTTAAATTATTTTAAAATTATTTAAATTAATGACTTGTGGTTTTGACGTTTTGCTAGTGAAACCCTAAAGACTGTTTGACCTAGAGCCTAACCATGTGATTATGATATTTTAATATCATTTTTGGCCTAAGATATTTTTGCATTTGACCTCTTTGAATTATTTTGATATTATTTTATTATTTATGATATTGTTTTGGGGTTATTTGAGTCGGGTTCGAATTTCAACTCAATCCGACTTGAAACGGGAACCCGGGGGTAGTTTGACTCTAGTGGGACCCACACACTAGTTAGACATGGCCCACACGATATTAATTTTAGTCCACATGATAGAAATATTTTAGTTAGAGGTTAGACTAATTATTATGGATAAGGTTAGTGTGATTAGAGACTTTAGAATGACTAATTTAGCCCCAACCAATTAGCCCTTTCCTAATACTCATAGAATAGGTTAGTAGGGGCTTTTGGACTTTTCCTAATAGGACAAAACTACCTTTATGGCCAGCCACAATAAGGATAGGGTTGAGCCTCCCATTTGTCATTATCCATCTATTTTTCTCTCTCTTGTTCTTCCCCAAATTTCTAGAGAGCAATCCCTAGCAATTTCTCCACCAAATCCTTCCATTTCACCACCAAATCTTCTTCCTTCCTTCTCCATTCTAGATAATGAGGAAGCTACCCAAGTTTGGGATGATTCGGACCTCGTTCGTGTCCTTTTGGAATCTCTACGTGTCGGTGTCGCTCCGGGAAGGTTTTTCTTCGATTCGATCTACCGGAAGGTATAAATCCCTTCTCCTTTTTATTTCCTCATGCATATACGTCTATTTTGAACCCATAGGAATGACCCCCATGGTTGTATCTCCATTTATGTCCATTTTGTGTCCATTTGGAGGTCATAGGAGTGTCCTTTGTGTTGTGGATGTGTTCATGTTACATATATAGATTTATATATATATATTGTAATGAGAGTGTATCTATATTTATATATGTAATAAATGGTTCATGATGATTATATAATCAAGTTTGTGAGTGTGGTTCCTCATATTATTATTGCTATTATTGTTGTGGATAATTAGGATATATATTGAGTATTCTTTTGGCTCAAACTATCTAAATCCGTCATGATTTTTATCCACGTTTTTAATTTCAGCCCTAATTTAGAAAAGTCATAACTTCTAGCTCAAAGCTCGGTTTAATCTCCCATTTTTTTAAAAGAAGCATATTGAAGTTAGCTTTCCAAAAACATATATTAATAGGCCTATTTCTTTCTATAACTTTCTGGAGAATTATTTGAGTGTCAGCTGTACGAAAGACAAACGCGTTCTCGGTGTTTTTGCGATTCCAGGAGTTTCTGAAAACGAAAATGCGATCCGTTTGAAGTTTCGGAAAGCTAACACATAGATCTATAACATACTTTAATCCAAAATTTTAATTCATATTGAGATGGTACAGTATTGATTATTAGTAGGAGTTACTATTCGGCATATGCATTTTGTGCACCCTTGTGTGTAATATAATGTTCTATTTGATTTTAACCCATGTTAATATATATACATTATGTAATTAAATAGAGAATGCAAGCATGAGTAAATGGTTAAATAAATGATGTATGAGGTATAAGTATCCTATCTAATGTAAGCATGTATAAGTATGGCTTGTAATGAATATGTAGGTTCCATAGTATGTAATGTATGGTGCATATAGTGGTGCAAGAGAATAAATGAATGATGAATGAATGCAAGCATGAATGTAATGTAATAATAGATGTAATGTATGCAACATACAAGTTAATGAGATGTAATGTTCTATGTTAACACAAATCCTATATTATCTCATGTACCCCCTTACACTATGTTGACACTATCACACTTGACACATTGTTAACTTACACTTTGACACTCTTTGATGTGTATACACTATGTATGCCCATTTAACCCTCACTTGCCCATTTGCCATGTTCACATACACACACATAGCCTCTTAAATAAGTATTTATGAATATAGTTAACTTAGCTATGTATGTATATTATATATATGTTAGCATATTGTGTTGTAATATATAAGTTTATATAACCATTTGAAATGCCATGATTATAGACCTAATATTGAATACCAATATATGCATGTGTATATATGTGTAGACATATATAGCTTAAAGTAATAGATTACCTAGTGTATATCCAATGTGAATTCTTGCCTATTTGAGTATTGAATAATTGTATGCTATATAGAGTTGGGTGTATGTTGGCTAGTATAGCCTTGTCTTGATGTATGCTTGCTAGGATAGTCTTGGTTAGGCCTAGTAAGACTTACTGGGTTAGGACATGACCTAGTTTGACCTAGTTTGACTAGTGCAGTTGACCAGAGTTGACCAAGGGTTGACTTTGGCCTAGTTTGACCTAGATTTATGTAGAATGCATTGTAGTGCTTTATATTACCCTTCTGGATATGTTGTGACTTGTGCTGTTCTAATTAGGAGCCAGACACCTCTCCTCGGATAGTATCTTTACCTTGGACATTCAGATATCAGGCGAGTACATTTTCTGATAGTTCTCTCATTTATTTGTCAATTACTGTATTTCAGTTCTAGTTAGTTGTATGCGATTCTCTGTTACAACACGTGTGGATATTACTGGATTCATGTATACGACACATATTTATTTTCTGGCCTCTATTACTGGTATCATCATTTTCGACTTCTATTACTGGAATCACCTGCTGGAATCATTTACTGGTATCATTATATTTTGGCTGGACTCATCTTGAATCATGTGTCAGAATTCTAGATTCACTTGCTGGGAGGGAAAATACTAGAGTAAGACATGTAGACATACCCCATTACTGGAATCACCCCTACTGGAATCTACTGGAATGATAGCCATCTCTCGCCTGATCAGTGAGAGGTGTGCCGGATTACCCACAGCCGTTTACATGTCGATCTCGGTATTTTAAAACACACTGCTAGAGTATAGGCTGGACTCACCCTAGAATCATTGATCACTATGACTGGAATCGTCCCTTACTGGATTCATCTTGTATTAGATTCATCTTGTACTGGACTTACATTGGAGTTACACTGGTCTACATTGTTGTCTGGACTTTATATCATATCATCCTGTTTCAGCTAGTTCTATTTTTACAGACTTCATTGCTATGATTCTTCTCTTGTTTAGTTATTTACTTTTCTTGTACCTTATCTGTCTTTCTTACCATCACCTGAATATAAACTGCCATTTTCATCAATACAATGCCTATAACTGCTTTATAGTTCTCTGTCATTTACTTGGGTTTTCTAGATGAGATGTGCTCGTTCCTGTCCTGACTGGACCTGTTGATAAATTTTACAGATAGCTTGGAGGTTGCCTGTTAGCCTAGAGGAGACACATTAGAGGTTGTTTAGATAGTTATTTCATTTGTCTGGAGTTGTATTTACTTTGTAGATTACTGTATTTGAGTTTTGAGATGTATTTATGGGTTTATGTATCTTAGACACTTAGACTTCTATCTCATGTATCTCTTTGGATTTTATGCTTTATCTATCCTTATCATGCTCTACCTTAGATGTGATTGAGTCTGTATCTGTTATGTCACCCCCATTCGGGGAGTATAACTGCTTAGCATAATATTGTTAGATGATGTGACCTAGGACAGCGTTCTACCGCCGATACTGCGGTGTAGGCTGGGCGTTGTTACGTTCTCGTACCCTAACAGTGGGTGCGGGTCGTGACATGACCGCACTGGTATCATTGTAGAGTTGTGCATATCGTACCCCGTACGAAAGTACTCATTCTGAATGACCATGATCCACGGCATGGTACTTCACTCAACGTAGAGACTATTAAGTTAAATAAAATAATGATTGCATGGAGAGAATGGATTTCCGAGTTCTTACATGGCAGCCCTCTTGGGACTAGTAGTGCCCGACAGGCCGGTTGGTCCCCACAGATACTGCAAATCTGCCACACAGACAGGGAGCGGTATCTGGTTATATTATCTATTGAATATTGTATATTAATGGCGGGCGTCCCGCTGGGACTCGTCTAATTCATGACTGACGCAATTGATTGACTGGGTAAACTAGCCTTGCTTGTGCATAGTAAGAACTGAGAAATCCTTTATTGTATAATTCTAGGATAACTTGGGACTCACAATAGCAAGCCGTAGTAGTTGCCTGGACGTTTAAATTGATTTGTTTGTGTACTGTACCTACTCTGTTACTTAACTGAGATGATCAGAATGTCAGGACATGACGGGCCAACTTCTGTCCTTGTTTGGTTGGGAGGTTGGTTCGAAGTGTCGTGATGTTGTGTGAGTCCTAGTAGATAGCAGAGATCTATTATCATATTCTCTTATTATTGGCTTCATTCCTCATATCGTGCTCCCTTGCGGTACTTGCTATTAGAGGTCTAACCTCTCTGGTTTTGCATGGCCAGATTTAGAGCCGGTTCCTGAGGATCCAGCTTACTTCTATCTCCAAGATGGTCAACACTAGAGGGATGATCGCAGGAGGACTCGAGTGGGCTTCTTACTTCCCCGTCCGTTTTGTTATCTACTTTATACTTTGCCGTTTGGCACCGACATGTTAGTCGGATTATCTTGTACCTAGTTTTGCATAATTGTAACTAAGTCAGGCTGCAGCTGCTAACAATTGTGTATACTTACTACATCATCTGGCTGTATTTTATAAAGCTAGATATCAAGAACATTTTGACTGAGCGTTTGGGACGCCTTACTGCTTTATCTCACATGTTCTCTATTTCTGTTTCTTGTTTGAATGATTGAGACAATAGAAGTAAAGTGACCATAGGGAGACTTTCATGTAGTATGCACCCCCTCGTCTTGAAGACAACATTGATCATATTATACGGTATTCATCTACCCGTAATACGTAGCTGGTTGAGTCATTCCCCCGCTCTCCAGTATTCTGGTTCTGGGGCGTAACAAGGTTTTAGTGGTGGCCCACGCAGGTCTGGTTCTAGACTTGTGGGATGTTTTAATTTATAGGATGTCTCAAATCACACATGTTCCCCCTTGATCTCATGATTCGTTGGTTCTTAACTCCATCTTGACATTCCAGTATCCTTTGACTTCATTGATCCTTCATGTCAGGTCGTTTGATTTTTCTCTTGTCCCTTTTCTTAGGGGCACCTCGTCCGCACCTGTCAGAGCTGGACAGCAACAACATGGACAGCAACATGGACAACCTGACCATATTCATCAGCAACAAGGGCCGGTACTAACTCAAGAGACTACCCAGGAAGAAGTGATAGTGGAAGCAGCAGCTGGATCGCAGTATCCGGATGTTCCACCACCACCAACAGTTCCACCTACCCCTGCGGAAATGGACACACCTGCTCTTCTGGAAATCATGAGAGGGATGATGGCTGCTCAACAACATCAGATGTTAGTCCAACAACGCATGCACGCTCAGTTGCAAGAGCAGAACGTACTACTCAACCAAGGGTTGCAGACAGCTTTGGAAAGAGGGGCAAGGCCGGATTCTGGAGCATCAACCAGATTTTGCAAGTTCAACTCCCGCCGTTTTGAAGGAACGGAGGATGCCATCTCAGCAGATGCATGGCTTAAGGATATTGAGGCTATTTTGACGGCGGCTAAGGTACCGGCAGAAGAACGTGTGGATCATGTGAAGTTGTTACTTCAGGATCTCGCACGTGATTAGTGGAAATCAGAGGAGATAGGCATCAGACGTCCTGTGGCTTGGAACGATTTTACAGCAAGATTCAAGACAAAGTACTATGGAGTTGTGGCACAGTTTGAGCTACAACAGAAGTTTATCAACCTCAAGCAGGCCGACAAGACGGTAGATGCTTATGCAGCAGAGTTCTGCAGATTGAGTAGGTTTGCCCCAGAGATGGTAGCGACGGAGCGCCAGAGGGCTATGAGGTTTCAGCAAGGGTTTCATCTTGAGCTCTTGTAATTGATAGAGGGGCACAATTACCAGACTTTTGATGAGATATTGACGACAACCCGAAGGCATGAGATCACCATTCAGAGGATCACAGTAAGGACTGGAGGTCAAAAGAGATCTCACGGTCAGATTGAAGGGAATGCGAGGGCCAGCACCACCACCCAGGCAGCAGCAGCAGCAGAAGAAGAACCAGCAACCCCCAGCGGGCTGTACTTATTGTGGGAAGATGGGGCACACTAGAGATGTGTGTCGGACATTAAACGGACTGTGTTTGATATGTGAAAATCCAGATCATCGGGTTACCATATGTCCCATAAATTCGAGGTCAGGAGGACCAGGGCAACAGTTTCCTGCTCTGCCACCACCAGGGGCAGGGAAGTATCGAGGACCAGCGGTAGCAGTGAGACCATTGGCCTAGCGTCTATTAATGCCGCAGGCTTAGATGTTTCGACAGCAGGGACCGCCGATGCAGTAACACCAGCATAGACCACCCCAGCATCATCAAGGCAGGGGCCAGCAGCAGCACCAGACTAGGCCACCGTATGGAAACCAGCAAGGA
The DNA here is from genome assembly GCA_029216955.1 of Iris pallida. Taxonomy (NCBI): domain Eukaryota; kingdom Viridiplantae; phylum Streptophyta; class Magnoliopsida; order Asparagales; family Iridaceae; genus Iris; species Iris pallida. The sequence continues at coordinate 7,681,621 of JANAVB010036419.1, read as the reverse complement.
GGTCGAGGGCAGGCATTCACACTGTCCTTGGAGGAGGCATTAACATCGGGAGATGTTGTGGCAGGTAACATTTTCATCGGCTCATATCCCGCAGTAGCATTGTTTGATTCAGGAGCATCACACTCATTTATATCTGCACAATTTACGACACGGCTAGGAATGGAGTTCGAGGCATTGCCAGGGAGGTTGAATATACTCACTGGCAATGGGCTCATAGGAGTTAGTAGAGTTATTCTAGCGTGTAGTATTGTAGTTTGCGGGCATTCCTTACCCGCCCAGTTGATAGAATTTCCTGTTGGAAATTTTGACGTTATCTTAGGCATGGACTGGCTGAAAGACAGTCATGTGATAATAGATTGTCGTAGTGGGAGTGTATTTTTTGATATTCCAGGCATGAAGAAATTCACCTTAGTCAGATCAGAGGCAACTCAGCAAGAGCAGGGAGTAATAACGGCAATGGAAGAAGTTCAAGTTCCGAAGGTAGTTGAAGAATTTCTAGACGTGTTTTCCGAAGAACTTCCAGGTCTACCACCGGTTAGAGATATTGAGTTCAGCATAGAATTGGCACCTGGAACTAAACCAATATCAGATCGGGTTTACAGAATGGCAGATTCGGAGCAGGCCAAGGTGTATCAGCACATAGAGGAATTGAAGGAGAAGAAGTTTATCCAAGCTAGCATATCACCATGGGCAGCACCAGTGGTACTTGTAGGAAATAAGGATGGATCATCCAGATTATGCATCGACTACAGGAAGCTTAACGCGGCGACAGTAAAGAACAAGTACCCACTACCCAGGATCGACGACTTGTTTGACCAGTTGAGCACAGCTAGAGTTTTCTCCAAGATAGATCTTCGTTCAGGGTACCATCAAGTGAGGGTTCGAAAGGAAGACATTTCCAAGACAGCATTCAGGTCGAAGTATGGACATTATGAATTCTTAGTAATGCTGTTTGGTTTGACCAATGCTCCAGCTATATTCATGGATTTGATGAACCGCATCTTTATGCCATATTTAGATCAGTTTGTCGTGGTGTTTCTCGACGACATTCTCGTATACTCTGCTAGTGAAGAGGAGCATGAAGACCACCTCAGAAAAGTGTTGCAGGTACTGAGAGAGAACCAGTTGTATGCCAAGCTCAGCAAGTGTGAGTTCTGGATGGACCACATTTTATTTATGGGTCACATCATATCAGGAGCTGGAGTAGCAGTGGATCCCAAGAAGGTAGAAACAGTAGAGAGTTGGCCAGTACCCAAGACCGTAGCTGATGTACGGAGTTTCTTAGGATTGGCAGGATATTACAGAAGGTTTGTATCAGGTTTTGCAAGACTTTCAGTACCCATGACCCGCTTGACACGAAAGGATGTACCATTCGTCTGGTCGGCAGAATGCCAGGCATCATTTGAGAATCTGAAGCAGAAGTTGATATCAGCACCTATCCTTACATTGCCAGTTGGGCCCGGAGGTTTTACTGTATATTGTGATGCGTCAGGTAAAGGACTTGGATGTGTCCTTATACAACATGGGAAGGTGATAGCGTATGCATCTAGGCAACTTCGAGACCACGAAAAAAATTATCCAACTCATGATTTGGAGTTGGCGGCAGTAGTATTTACTTTGAAGCTATGGAGGCATTACTTATATGGTGACCGAGTGGACATGTATACAGACCACAAAAGTCTGAAGTACATCTTTACTCAGAAGGAGCTGAACATGAGGCAGAGAAGATGGTTAGAGCTGATCAAGGATTATGACGTAGATCTTCAGTATCATCCAGGCAAGGCTAATGTGGTAGCAGACACTCTCAGCAGAAGAGACGGCGCATTTATGTTGATAACGTAGAAGCACATCTTAGAAGACCTTCAGGAGATGGGCATCGAAGTTATACTTCCTAATGATATAGAAATTCTGGCGAGTCTACAAGTTCAATCCGACTTGGTAGGCAGGATCAAGGGAGCCCAGGCACAGGACCCAAGGATTCAGAAGCTTAGGGCAGAATGTGAGTCAGGGCTCAGAAAAGAGATGCAAATCCACGAAGATGGTACGCTTAGGTTTAGATCACGTCTATATGTACCTAGTGGAGATATCAGACAGGAAGTAATGACAGAAGCTCACAGTTCTCAGTATTCTATACATCCTGGAGGGACCAAGATGTACCAAGATATCAAGCAGCACTTCTGGTGGAACGGGATGAAGAGGGAGATAGCTAGGTTTGTTTCCCGTTTCTTGATATGTCAGCAAGTAAAGGCAGAACAGCAGAGGCCAGCTGGATTATTACAACCGCTTCCTATCCCGAAATGGAAATGGGAACACATCACAATGGACTTTGTGACCGGTTTACCGAGATCACCAAGTGGTAAAGATGCTATTTGGGTGATAGTAGATCGGCTTACAAAGGTAGCACACTTTCTTCCTTTCAGAGTAGGACAATCTACAGAAAAGTTGGCGGAGTTGTACATGCAGCAGATAGTCAGGCAGCATGGAGTCCCTGTCAGTATTGTGTCAGACAGAGATACCCGTTTTACGTCACATTTCTGGAAGAGCTTACATCGTAGTTTGGGCACCAAGCTAAAATTTAGTACGGCTTACCATCCACAGACGGACGACCAATTAGAAAGGACAATTCAGACTTTGGAAGATATGTTGCGAGCTTGCACCCTAAATTTTGGAGGATCTTGGAAAAGCCACATGCACTTAGTTGAATTTTCATATAACAACAGTTATCAAGCCAGTATCCAGATGGCGCCATTTGAGACACTATATGGTAAGAAGTGTAGGTCGCCACTATCATGGGATGATATCGAGGACAGAAAGATGTTAGGTCCGGAAATGATTGTTCAGACAGTTGAATTGGTTAAAGGAATTAGAGAGCGACTTCGAGTTACGCAGGATCGACATCGTCATTGGACGGACCAGCATCGTAGGCCACTAGAGTTTTCTATTGGAGGACCACGTATTCTTACGGATCTCACCTACCCGTGGGGTCATTAGATTTGGCGTTCGCGTGAAGTTGAGTCCGCGGTACGTGGGCCCATTTATTATCCTTGATAGGGTGGGCGATGTTGCTTATCGTTTATCCCTTCCGCCTTCGTTACGAGAGGTACATGATGTGTTTCATGTATCTCAGCTGCGAAGGTATGTATCGGACCCAAGCCATATCCTTGATCATTCTGAGCTGGTTGTTGGTACCAACCTGTCTTATGAGGAACAACTTGTGTCTATTTTGGACCGAAGAGAAAAGATACTCAAGAACCGAACAATTAGTCTTGTCCGGGTTGCTTGGGGTCATTACTCATTAGGAGAGTCAACGTGGGAACGTGATGATGATATTCGATCACGGTATCCATATCTGTTTGACTCACAAGGTATATTTCTTCCCGTGTACCTTGATTGTCTTAACTCCGCATGCTAGTCGACCTATGAGTAGAAATTACTTGATATCGTAGATTGTTAAATATAGATATGTTACTTGCTATGGACATTGTAAAATGATTGCTTGCTTAAATTGCTTGTACTAGTTTGGCCTTGATATTCCTATCCTGCTTGGATTTAAAATTTCGAGGACGAAATTTTTCTAAGGAGGGTAGAGATGTCACTCCTCGTTCCCAGAATACGTATTTTTAATACATGTACTGCTTTAATATATTTATTTAAATATTTATCATGTACTGTTTTGTATTTAAATCTCTTTAAATTCATGTTAATTAATTTCCTGCAATTAATTTTCTGTATTTTACTTTCTGCTTTTATTCTCTGCTTTAGCTTACTTTAGGTTTGGCCTAGGTTGGTTTATTTTTGGGTTATGGTGGTTCATCATGAACCGAACCCATCATCACCATTTAAAGCCCCAATCCTTTCTCTCTCTCTTCATTACTTCTCCTTCTCATTTACTCTTCTTCTTCTTCATAACTCCCTCTACCTACCAACTCGTAGGCAAGTACATCTTGCTTCCACATGAAAACCCATTTTTATGGTTCCATTCTCTTTTCCTTGTGATTCTAAGAGAGTTTAGAACTTGGCATTTTTCGTTTTGAAGTTTTATTTTTAGTAGATCTAGAAATTCATATTTTTTCGGTTTTCAGTAGTTTGGATCTGTCAAAACTTCCTTATTTCCAAGTTTTGTTCATACTAGATTGTTGAGGTTGTGTTTTACGCCACTTGACCCATGGGAACCCCATTTCTGGCTTGGAACGAAGGCTCCATGAGAATTGGAGTTCAGGGTGAACTTTACGCTCACGTTGTACGTGCCAGCGTAGTATTAACTTTACGCTCACGTTGTACGTGCCAGCGTAGTATTAACTTTACGCTCACATTGTACGTGCCGATGTAGTATTAACTTTATGCTCACGTTGTACGTGCCAGCGTAGTATTAACTTTACGCTCACGTTGTACGTATCAGCATAGTATTAACTTTACGCTCACGTTGTATGTGCCAGCGTAGTATTAACTTTACGCTCACGTTGTACGTGTCAGCATAGTATTGAGTTTTACGCTCATGTTGTACATGCCAGCGTAATATTGAGTTTTTACGCTCACGTTATACTTGTCCGCGTAGAGACGGAGAATGTAGGAATTCAATTAGAGAGATCGCTCGTGGCAGTGTAAAACTTGCGTAAAAATATATTCTTTTACGCGTACTTCTTGGCTCGGCGTAAAACGAGTTTTTTTACGCGCGCAACTTTATTTGAGTGTATCCCTTTGGCATGCATGACACTCTTAAAATATCCTTACGCCTTTTGGCATAAACTTGATATAATCATGATATGTTAATATTTCTGTTAAATATAGATTGTTACGTGGGATGTACCATGTGTCGTGAATTGAGTTATAGATACCTCGATTGACTGGAATTAAACCCTGAGAGTTGTAGACTCGACCCCACTGAATACTAGTTGACTTTCATGCCTTGTCACCATTGATAATGATTGTGACCTTGACTAATAATTGATCATGCGTTCCTAGTTGGAACTAAGAGACTGGCTAGTCGTCTTTTTGAATTGAATGAATGAGACACATGCATATTAATTATAAACTATTGAAATCGACTGGCTAATCCCGAATATTGGTATACAGGCACATGCAGGCTTCAATTCATTTATTATTTATTTATCTTACCAAAGAAGCATGTGTACTTTATGGTCAAGGCATGATTACTCCGTGGTTAGTTTTGATTGTTGCATTACGCTATGTAAGACCTACAACCTGACCGCACTGGTATTATTGTAGAGTTGTGCATATCGTACCCCGTACGAAAGTACTCATTCTGAATGACCATGATCCACGGCATGGTACTTCACTCAACGTAGAGACTATTAAGTTAAATAAAATAATGATTGCATGGAGAGAATGGATTCTCGAGTTCTTATATGGCAGCCCTCTTAGGACTAGTAGTGCCCGACAGGCCTGTTGGTTTCCACAGATACTGTAAATCTGCCACACGGGCAGGATGCGGTATCTGGTTATATTATCTATTGAATATTGTATATTAATGACGGGCATCCCGCTGGGACTCGTCTAATTCATGATTGGCGCAATTGATTGACTGGGTAAACTAGCCTTGCTTGCGCATAGTAAGAACTGAGAAATCCTTTTTTGCATAATTCCAGGATAACTTGGGACTCACAATAGTAAGCCGTAGTAGATGCCTGGCCGTTTAAATTGATTTGTTTGTGTACTGTACCTACTCTGTTACTTAACTGAGATGATCATAATGTCAGGACATGACGGGCCAACTTCTGTCCTTGTTTGGTTGGGAGGTTGGTTCGAAGTATCGTGATGTTGTGTGAGTCCTAGTAGATAACAGAGATCTATTGTTTTCCATAAATAAATTCACTTTATTTATTTTGTATCTGAGAAAATTACAACTGTAGGAATCTAATCTAGAAGACGATTACTTTATCCCTTGGACGATGCGATGAAAAAAACTCGAACTTTGAAGAACTTGGACAGCAACTGGGCAATCTCTCTGTTCTCTCTGAAATTGACTGTAGTCCTGTTATGAAGATGAAGAAACTCTCTTTTATAGAGTTCTGGATAACTGTTCTGAAGCATACGCTCAGTCAGTTACTTGACGTGTGCATAACTGCAGGGACGCGTGGCGAATTCTGGTAAAGACACCTTGGAGTGCGGTTGAGAGTAGTAGAATATATCTAGGAGAGATTGGTGGCATGGATGCCACGTTGCATAACTTCTGAATAACTGAGTAACTGAGTACAGGACACGTGAGAACGTGTGTTGACTGTACATTAAAAGTCATCCTGGATGCTTTTGCTGTGATATGCTGTCTTTAAAGAAGAGTCATACGCTAGCTTTTGAAGGCACATGTCTTGCATACGCTGACTTGGATCATATAAAGCTGATACGCTCACTTGATTGGGAAGGAGTCGTATGGAGTCCATACGCTTACTTAGTTGGAAGGAGTCGTATGGGGTCCATACGCTCACTTAGTTGGAAGGAGTCGTATAAAGTCCATACGCTCACTTAATTGGGAAGGAGTCGCATAAAGTCCATACGCTCACTTAATTGGGAAGGAATCGTATGAGATCCATACGCTCACTTAATTGGGAAGGAGTCGTATGTTTGAATAAGTAGACACGTGGCATGTTTGAATAAGTAGACACGTGGCCATCATCAATCTTCTTTGATACGCCATATCTTCCAATAACTGACAAAATCTTCTCGAGCGTCGTGACTGCGGATATGATGGCTGACAGACTGTCAAAACTGACAGTAATGATGGCTTTTACATTTATGAGAGATGCTGAGCTGTCCTCGTAAAAGACAAAACCGACTCTTCGAAAATCTATACGACGGCTAGTCTTCATTGGACAGCTGTCTTTGTACGAAAGACGAAGTGTCAGATTTATCTTTTATTAAATACATGCTGTGCTGTCATCTCGAAAAATAATAAAATATTCACTGAGCGTACGGCCTTTAGATGAGCGTATGGGCTTGAGCGTATGGCTTGGACTGAGCGTATGGCTTTGAGCGTATGACTTGGACTGAGTCTTATGTCAGCGTGTCATAATTTTCACACCCTACAAGACCCCCTTCAAAGTTTTCGAACTTTATGAATTTCAAAAGTTCGAAATTACTTTGAACTTTAAAGTGAGAATAAGTCCTGACACGCTGGCATGAGTTTGTTATCTTCCTCAATATCAGTGCAAATCTTTAGGGATTTTGTTTAAAGAATATCCGTCGTTTGAACTTCTTCCTTTCTTCTATAAATAGGTCTTCCAAAACCTATTTTATTTCTTTACCACAGCTTTTGCTTTCGAGAGAGAAAAGTGCTTTCAGAAACTCAAAACCCTTCTTCCCCGTCTTCATCTTCGACTCAACCTCCATTAATGGCGCCCAAAGCTGATGCTTCTGCGAAAGGAAAGGGGAAAGCCCCTGAGGAGTCGTCTCATCCTGCCATCGACACTGCCACCACCAAGAAGACGGCCAGTCAGCGTATTTCACGCAGTGAACGGCCATTAAAACCTCTTTATGGTAAGGACGAAGATGATGAACAAATAACTATTCCCTTTTTAGGGCTCTGGTTAGAACAAAACTCAGAAAACGTATCCCTCTTTAGGGTCAATACGTCAGCAAATACGCTTCCCTCTTTAGGGTTTAGCCGTATTCCATGTTTTTCGTTTTTACGAAAAATATGTTTGGAGCGTATATCTGTAAGATACGCGTATTTTTGATAGAGATATTAAAATACGCTATCTTAAAAGAATATGCTATGGCAAATTGTCTCATTGAAATATGCTAACTCCTGTGTTAGCGTAATTTTTGATGATCATCTTGTCAACCATACGCTGATACGCTCAAACTGATCATAAACTGAACTTTTAAAATCATTCACTTAAGATAAACTGAGCATATACTGAACCTTGAGTCTGCCATACGCTTAAGGAAAACTGAGCGTATGCTGAACCTTGAGTCTGCCATACGCTTAGTAAAAATTTAGCGTAAGTTGAACTGTACGCTTAGTAAAACTGAGCGTATGTTGAGCTACACGCTTAGTAAAACTGAGCGTATGTTGAGCTATACGCTTAGTAAAACTGAGCGTATGTTGAGCTGTATCCTCTCTTGACGTTGAAGATTTTTAATACTTTATTCTTCATTTGCAGTGGATATTCTGGCTCAGGAAGCAGAATTTGAAGGAAGTATGGGAAATAATTATAGAAGTGATCTATCACATGTTCGTTTTCCCCAATTTGATGGACCTTCCACAAGAATAGCTCTGTTGACCAATCAGGAAGATGATACTTTGCTGAACCTGATGAGTGGACTGCCGTTACAGAGTGTAGATGGTGTTGCCCATTTGAAGCCAGCATTCCTTTTTGGAGATGCTATTAACATGAATTCTCAGCCTGCTCTTGACAAAGTAGCATACTCTTATCACAGGGATGGTGATGCAAATCAACCTATATATTTGACTGGTTTGACAAAGAGTATCAACATAGCCCGTTTATTCCATTCGGGCCAGCAAAGACAGATGAAGTGGGATATTACTCCATCCCGACAAGCTAAGGCTGGGTGGATTGGATATCGTCAAGAAAGGTTCCGCAGTGGTACTGAACCACATGTCACATCTCTGCGAGGACTGTTACCTGCCACCATCCCTCCTGAGGACTCGGCACTGCTGAAGCCAGTCAGAGTCCCAATTTTTGCCAACGAATTTGCTCAATTAAAGAATGCCATCTACCCAAAACAGTCAATGAGGCTGACTGGTCTAGTAAATCCAGAGAACACTAGATGGACTGCTCTAGTGAGATGGATTTTGCAGAACTTCGGTGCACAGTTGAAGGCGATAGGTTTATATGATGCCATTAAGTGTACTGCTTATGGTTTCAAACCAAACCCGGATCTGTTTTTGGCATTAGCGGAGAGATATAACTATTGGACCGACACCTTCATGACCCCAAAGGGCGAGATGGGATTCGCCCTTCATGAAATGGCATATATATCTCAGCTACCAACAGCAGATTTGCCATATGAAGAATATATCCCTTTTGTTGATGAAATGAATAAGATTTCTGCTGCCAACCCACTAATTCTTTATGTATTTGAAGAATTAATGTGTCATTACAGCATCTGTAAAGCTTTTTATAAGGGACAAGGTGGAGAGGGGGACTCCAATTGCTATTCTTTGAAGTGGATGGCTTATTTGTTTCAAGGCCGCACTGACGAAATTCAGAAGAAGAAAAAGACCGATCAGTATGTCGATAAATTCAAGCCCTTGAGTCAAGCCGAGATTAACAGATTAATCCGAAAGACTAATCATGACGACATTGTCGTCGAAGAAGACATCGACAGCTACAAGGCCGGTGATAGATTAGAAACCTATATTAAGCAGGGTGGCCGAGAATTGTCCGCTGAAGGTCATCTGGCCGGATTCATATCTCTTTGGCTGAGGAAATTCGTAGTTCCTGGCACCTGTTCGGCAGACAGGATGCACAGAGGAGTCGTCTTCGCAGCAGTCCGTCTGGTTTTTGGGTATAAGATGGATCTATTAACGGCAATGACCTGCCGTCTGAATGCCGGATTAAGGGCATACACAGATAGGATGTTCGAATTGGCACGGAAGAGCCTGACGTCCTTTCCTCGGATAGAAATGCCCTTTACCTATTTATTTGGATGGCTGCTTCTGCATTTCGAATCTCTGATGAGTGCTGGGATGGCTAGACCAGATGATACTTTTCTGGAAAGGTACAAGCACATACCGAAGTGGAGATATGACACTTTGACCGATTGCAGAACTATATTAAACAGGGAAGAACTATGGAGCTTAACTTGCGTTCCTCCACCTGTTGGTTATGAGAGCATGCCTGGGAGATTGATTGACGGCGTTGGTGCTAATGAGTTGGATGATATCCAACATGAATGGCTAAAGAGAATCAGGCCATCTCATTTAATCTGCCGCCGTGACAACATCACTTATCTAGAGCCATATCTCCCGAGCAGATTTGCTCGGCAATTTGGTTACGATCAGTTGCATGTAGGCAATACAACGACGTGTTTTGGTTATCAAGGAGGGTTGATTGATGGTGCCAGAGCTTGGCTATATTACATTGCCAAAGGTACAGGGGCTACCTTTTCTATGCCAGATCCGGCCAACTATCGGAGAGGAGCTAAGATATTGGCGTCCTATGCCAGATTTTATGTATCAGCTAATACCTTTGATGAAAAATTTAGCATCTTAGGTAAAAGCTTTATTCATGTTGAAAAGAAATCAACCAAATCCGCCTTGCCTAGGGATTGTCACGACAAAGAAGATCCTCTGGCCACCGATGAAGTTGATGATGATGTTTTGGAAACTTTCTTCTCTGATGACCTTCATCAACCATTGCATGTGCCTATCGGGAGTGCTGAAGAGAGTATATCTGTTGATAATACACCGAAGAGGAAGAGGAGTAAAGGTGCTGCGGGTCCTGCCGCAAAAAGAGCTACTCGAGCAGAGACTCGAAGTCGTGGAGGAATTACTATTCCCGGGAATTCTCCTGTTTCTGAACGAGTCAGAGATGTTGATGAAGCAGGTAGTGATCCAATAGACAATTATCCTACTGTTCCTTTAACCAAAAGAATAGGAAGGAAAGTAATAGTTTCAAAAACTAAATCCGTAATTTGTCTGGATGCAGAGAGTCCCACCGATCGTGCTATGCGATTGGCCGCAGAAAAGCAAGCTGCTTTTGATTTTTCTGTAAAGACAAAAGAAGAAGAGATTCCTGAAACTGCTGGGTCTTCTAGGCCTTCTGATATAGGCTCAGTTCCACCAATGGCCGATGATGCGCAGGAAATTAGTCAACCTACGGTAGAGGCCGAGCATCAGACTGAAACGGCTAATGACTTACTGATTTCGGGAGAATCAGTGAAGGAAGCCACTTCTCTCAAACCAATTGCTGAAGCTTCAGAGAGTGAACAAGTTGACTATGAACCATCGTCTGATCCTTCCGGAGAAGAAGACATGGAGATAGACGATGAATCACCGTCTAAGGTTTCAATTGATGCACTGAAAACTATTGGTCAGCACTCGGAGTTGACACCAGAACCGGAGAGGCATCTGGAAATAGAAGTTCAAGTTCCGAGTACTTCTGGGGCGGGAAGCAGTGAAATAAATCCCGTGTCAGAAAGTACCCTGAACAGACTAAGAACCGGATTGAATGATCCGAAGGAGACTGAATATGAACCAACTCCAGGTAATATTTTATTCATCAAAGTTTTGTCTTGTCTTGGTTTTATTGTCTTTAAATTTCTGATCATATTTCTTTGATTCCAATAGCTGTAGGAACTGCACCGACTATGAGTTCTACTCAAGCCCCACTTATTCAAACTGAAGTGGGTGAGGGGAGTTCCCATCTGCCGAGTTCTCCAAAAGCACTAACTTCAACTCCAAGAATAGAGGCTCCTCCTGCTCCTTCCCCTGCTATTGCAGCGACTCCCAGTTTGACACAGGGATAGCAAAAGTCATGGGGATGTATTCAGATATTATTTATACATATCTGGATACATATTCGAGGCGACTCATGAAAGATGAGACTATGCCCTTTTCGAGTCTTCGAGAGGCGACTAGTTTCCTACGTTCAGCCTTGAGACAATCTGGTTATGAGGCTCAATGTGTCTTCTTTGAACATCTCTTGAATGATTTAGAAGCCAACATCCAAAAATATTGGGAGATTAAAAAGGAAGATATTAATTCTCTGACTGCGGCTGAGATTGCTCAATTGGAGAATGAAGCTCAAGCTCAGCACATTGCTCTGACAGAATTCCTCGCTCAGTCTTCCAAAGAGCTAATGGCGAAAGACGAAGAAATAATAAGTACTCGTCAGAATATGGAACGCCTAGAGAAAGATGAAGCGTCAAAAGCTGAAGAGCTTAGAAAGTTGAGGGAAGAGCTAGCTCGTATTCAGGAGCAAATTGCCTCTGTGGAAACAGAACAATCAAAGATTGCTACTGATCGTAAATCTGCAGCTGAACGCGGTCAAGTTTTACAGCAGGAGCGAGAATTGATGCAAACCAATCAGATTGAAGAGACCAATCGCCGTAGCTCTATTATTGTAGAATATGACCAACGGATGATTGGAGCTGAAACAGCAGAGCGAATCAAGAAAGCTCATGAAGAAAAGATGAATAATGTAATCGTTCGTATTCAGGAGATCATTACTCCTCCTAAATAATTCTTTTACATTTATCATGTATTGAAGTTTTGATACCCATTTGTAATCATTGTTCTGATTTTGATTGAAATGAATATCTTGGCTTGATTTCAATTTTGTGGATAATATTTTTGTAGAAAACATGTTCAGAGGTAAATAATACATGACATATTTCAATAGAATAGAATATACAAATAAACTTTGCAACTCTATCATGATATTAAACCAAAGATTTTTAGTTTAATACTGATTAGAGAAAACAGAATTCAGATATAAAGATATCTTTAGATTCTATTTTCCATGATCTTTGGATTCGAAAATCAAAAGACGAGATATCATTTTCATAGAATAGAAAATATGATACATACTGAGATAGAAAATTCAGAGGTAATGTGGACATAATTTTCTATTCAAGATCTTTATTAAAACCACTGGGGATCTAATAAAACAAAATATCAAATTCTCTGGGAAGATGATACATGGTGGAATATCAGTTTCCTCTGGGGATAACGATATCGAGATAACTTTTGTAAAGAAGAATTAACTTTGATTTCATATTTGCTGGGGAATGATGAAAATATTATACATAATATTTCTTTAAAAATTTGCCATTGATAGGCATCATCATGACTTTCCCATCCATAGAGGCAAGCTGGTATACTCTGTTAGAGAAGACTTTGTTTACTACGAATGGGCCTTCCCATTTCGCGTCAAATTTGCCTTTGCTCATATGTGTCATGGTCATAGGACGTCTGACAGTAAGGACCAGTTCTCCCTTCTGATATGCTCTGACTTTGACTTTCCGGTTAAAAGCCTTTGAGATTCGGGCCTGATACAGCTCGATATTTTGTTGAGCATACAATCGTTTTTCATCTAGAGCTTCCAATTCTTGAAGTCGAAGATGATCATTGTTTTCTGTTGTAAGTTCATTGGAGATTGCAATTCTCAGAGAAGGAATCTGGATCTCAAGGGAAAGAACAGCTTCACACCCATATACTAAAGAGAAAGGCGTACATCCGGTCGCATTGCGAACTGTGGTGCGGTAGGCCCATAAACATTCACCAAGCTTCTCACTCCAGTTGCGTTTATTGGAAGAAACGAATTTTTTCAAGAGTTTGATGATTGTTTTATTGAAAGCTTCTGCCAATCCATTAGCTGCTGGATTATATGCTGTAGAAGCTAAATTATTAATCCGATGATCGTCGCAGAATCGAGTAAATTTCTGACTAACGAACTGCGGTCCATTATCATGGATAATACGCCGAGGAACACCAAATCGATAGATAACATGATGTTTGATGAAGTTGATAACACTAGAAGTTTTGACTTCAGATAACGGGATTGCTTCAGCCCATTTGGAAAAGTAATCGGTTATTGCTAGAATAAACCGATGTCCTCTTGATGATGGTGGGTTGATGGGACCAATGACGTCCATGCCCCAAGCTTCAAAGGGCCATGATGCCGCTGTTGGGTGTAAGAATTCTGACGGTTGATGAATAAAGTTTGTATGAATTTGACAGGCTTTACATTTCTGAGCATATTGAATAGCGTCAGCCACCATCGTGGGCCAATAATAACCCATACGTCGGATACGATCTTGAAGTTTAGGACCTGGTTGATGAGCTCCGCAAACACCATCATGTGCTTTACGGATTATCTGTTGTGCTTCTTCACCAGCAATGCATCGGAGGAGAAGACCGTCGTAAGACCGACGATATAATGTCTTCGTCGTATGATTATAATAGAATCTGAGAGATCGACGCCGGATAGACGCTGCTTCACTCGGATTATCAGGAAGTATGTCATACAAAACAAAGTCTAGAAACGGGCGTCTCCAGTCTTCAGTTATGGCTTCTGTTTCATTAGAAAAGACATATTCCATAGTAGAATCAGAAGAAAACGAGGACATTTTGTCAAACTTTAATCCAGCATCAAGGTTGAGAGAATTTTTGTCTGGTTTATAGGGAAAAGCCAAGGCCAAATTATTCTCAACACAGAATAGTTCTCGGTTATAAACCACTATTACTTGCTGACATCTGATTGGTATAGCTAATACAGCAGCAAGATTAGCTAAAGCATCAGCTTCTGCATTATAGGCTCGTCGAACATGTTCAATAAAGAAACCTTCAAAAGATGAGGCTATAGAGAGTGCTGCTCGATGATAAGGTATCAAATCCTGATGACGAACTTCATACGTTTCTCTGATCTGATTGATGATAAGCTTGGAGTCTCCATAAACTTCCAAATATTGAATATCTAGATGTTTAGCAAGTTGAAGGCCGATAAGCAATGCATTGTATTCGGCTACATTGTTTGAACATGATTGATCCAGAGAATAAGCCCTCTGAATAGTTAGACCTTCTGGGGATACAAGAACAATCCCAACTCCAGCGACAATATCGCCATTAGGACCTATTCTAGATGCTCCATCAAAGAATAGACGCCAGGTAGAAATTTCTTCAGAAATCAGATTTGAATCCAAGACTTCATCTGGGATCTCATCATATAATTTAGAATCTTCTGGAATCGCATGAGCAGCCAGAAAATCAGCAAGAGCCTGTCCTTTAACTGACTTCTGAGGAATATAATGCATATCGTATTGAGCTAACAAGATTCCCAATTAGCTAGTCTGGAGTTGAGAATACCAGGTTTCTTCATCATAATCCTGATGGGATTCACTCTGGAAATGACGTGAATCGTTTGACCGATAATATAATGTCGCGTTTTCTGAACAGCAAACATTAATGCTAAGTATTCTTTCTCGATTGGAGAATAACGCGGTTCAGCACCTGTCATTGTGCGACTGAGATAATAAATAGCCTGTTCATGGCCATCTTTATTTTTCTGGGCAAGTAATGCACCAAGAGAATGATCCATGGCTCGAACATATAGAAGGAATGGTATTCCCGAGACGGGAGGTACCAAAACTGGAGGGTTCATGAGATACTGTTTAATATCGTCAAATGCTTTTTGACATTCTTTGTTCCAAACGAAAGATACACCTTTCTTCAGAAGTTTGTTGAATGGTCTGCAGCATCCTGATAAGTTGGAAATGAATCTCCTGATATAAGCAATTCTTCCTTGAAATCCTCGTAGCTCTTTTAAGGTGCGTGGAGGACGCATCTCTTGAATGGCTTTAATCTTCTTGGGATCCACGTGTATACCTTTAGCGGTAATGACGAAGCCGAGAAATTTACCACTAGAGACGCCCAGGAAGTACTTAGTAGGGTTCATTTTAAGTTGATGCTGACGCATTAAATCAAAGATAGTCTTCAAATCTTGAATATGATCCTCCTTTTGTCGACTTTTGACTGCAATATCATCAACATAGCATTCGACTATTTTCCGGAGATGTTTGCGGAATATAGTGCTCATTGCTCGCTGATATGTTGCCCCTGCATTCTTGAGACCAAACGACATCACTGTATAACAGTATGTACCGATCGGCGTTCTGAAGGAAGTGTGTTTTTCATCATCTGGAAACATTTTGATCTGGTTGTATCCTGAATACTCATCCATAAATGACATTCGTTCAAAACCACATGTATTGTCGATCATGACATCTGTAATTGGAAGAGGAAACTCGTCTTTAGGACAAGCTGCATTGAGATCGCGAAAGTCTATACAGACTCGGATCTTGCCAGTCTTTTTAAGGACAGGAACGATATTAGCCACCCATTCAGGATGTTGTTCCTCTCAAATAAATCCAGAAGCCATAAGCTTGTTGACTTCAGCTTCAATTGCATCCATGATGTCTGGACGAAATCGTCGCTGTTGTTGTTTGACCGGTTTAGCATTTGGCATGATATTGAGTTTGTGCATTGCAATCTTTGGATCTAGTCCTGGCATATCCTCATAACTCCAGGCAAAGACATCGATATAATCACGAATAAGTTTAATCATGTCTTGTTTATCTGTTTCTGAAAGACTTTCACTGATGAATATTGGTTTAGGAGACCCTTCTTCACCAACATCAATTTGGATCAGTTTATCTTCAGTAGGAGGTTCCCTCTGCTCGAACCTGAATTCCCATTGATTATCTAATCTTTGAGTCCATTGTTCCGATTCGGGTGATATTTCAAAATCATTCTCATCTTTATTATTTTCTTGCGGGCCACCAACAGAGACCATATTGATGGATAAAATAGAGCGATGGAGATCGCCAATACTCGTGTCAGAATCCCAAGAGAGAGAATCAGAAGACTCAGATCGTTCGTCTTCATCGGATTTTGAATCTTCATGGACGATGTTGATAAAGGAGGTAGGAGCAATGTAACCTAACCCATATTTTGTCCTTCCGTATTTTAATGGAGGAATTCGAACAGGCATTCTTCTTCCTTTTCCATTATTGAGACTGGTTCTAAAGTCATAACCCATATTCTTGATAATATTTTTGGATTGCTGACTGTAGCGACGTAGTTGTAACCTTCCAGTATCGTCGTTTATGTCATCTTCTTCCAAGTTAAGAGGATTCTGGGGTCCTTTATAAAAGAAGATCAGATTTTCTCCCTTCTTTCTAGCAGGGACCACGAAGTATGATTTTTGTATGGATTTCAATGATACGTCTGTATGAAGAGTTTGAACAACCCCTATAGTTAGTGACTCTAAGCTATCTAGCAATTGTAAATAACTTTGTACATGATTACAGACATCAATATACTGCAAAGGAGATGCTTCATTAATATTAGATATTGTATTTACAACAGAAGGCTGAGCCTTATCAGACTTAGTCAAATTAATGACAAAAGGGGGAGAGGAAGAGCGATCAGAAGTTTTGTTTCGATTAAGATCGATAACAAAAGGCTCAGAAGAGGTGAGCTCCCTTGAAGAAGATCGTGGATAAGTCGTACGTCCATTGACTGGAATGACTAGAGTATCTGGTCTAGCCTGAGAAGGTAGAGGGGGAGTGGTACGTCCACTGACAGGAATTATCAGTGAGCCTTGTGGAGCCTGGGCAGGTGATGAAGTAGTACGTCCACTGACAGGAATTATCAGTGAGCCTTCTTCAGATGATTTAACAGACTGCGGAGGAGTGATACGCCCTTTTACAGGAATAACAAAAGTGCCAACTTTTGCTATCTCATCATCATTATCCATAGCTTGTAAGACTTTTGAGTATTCATCTTTGTACATGCGAGCGTCATTGAAGTAAGCTTCAACTCCTTTGAATGGATAGAGATCTGCAACCTCCTTTTGAACTTCTCCATTATCATCAACATATTTGAAGCACTGATGAAGAGTCGAAGGAACGACATTATGTTCATGCAAGAATGGTCTCCCCAATAGAGCATTGTATGAGCAACCATGATTGTCGATGATGTAAAAAGTAACTTTAGTACGAAGATCGCCTATTTGAAATTTGAGGCGAATCTTGCCCAAAGGCTCGCTTTTTCCTTGATTGAATCCCAAGATGGTAGTGATAGTGCTGGAAAGACTATGCACAGGTATCTTCAGTGCATCTAACATAGCTTTTGGCATAATACTGAGAGCAGATCCTGGATCAATCAGGAGACGATCAACCTTCATAGAATCAATATATCCTGTATGATATAAAGGACGGTCATGTCGATTATCCTCTAGCAGCATATCGTCCTGCGTAAAGGTAATGTTTGGAATAAATTCCAATACATTATGGCAATGAGAAACAGATTCTGTTTCCAACTTCTTGAGAAGAGTTAAGCAGGTTTCTGCTTGCAGCAGTGCTTCACTTAGAGTTTTTCGAGTCTCTTTAGAGAGGCGTAAGAGCTCGAAGATTGATAATTTAGCTGGTGTATTGGCTAGTTGAGCCAATATATCAAAATTATAAGGCTTTTCAAGTCCTGTAGGAGATGACTTCTTCAATGGTTTGTCGAAGCGGACTTGTTGTTTGCCTTTGTCAGCTGCTGTTGGTTTAGAAGGAACTGTCTCAACAGGAACATTTAAAGGCTCTTCAGTAGAGACTGGTGTTGGAGCTGTAACCGGAAGGACATCAGAAGTTTCTTCAGGAATTTCAGCATAATCTTTCAGATATATTTTTCCTGACCGAGTTCCAGCATGGACTTCAACTTCAGATTCTGGTTCAGGGTCTATGGAAACCATGTTGCAATTCTTTATCTTGCTCTTGGTTCTTTTATGTTTGATGAGAGCTTCATTCCAGAAACCAAGGCCAACACGAGATTGATTATGCCTCATAGTGATGGCTAAAGGTGCTCGGAGTCCCTTGCCTGAGTTCAAACCAGGAGCAGTGGCTAGATCATAACCCATCTTTGTCATCAATTCACGAGATTGTGAACTGTATAGATGAAAAGCAGGCTTGTATCTATCTTCAGATTGAGGTACAGATTTTATCTCCGTAGGGAGTGAATTTCCTGCCAAGATGAAAGTAGAGGTTAGGTAAAAATCGGGTGTGAAACTAGAAGTCACATTGCATGACTTAGTCTTCTCGAGCTTCTTTTTAGATGATGGAGTCTTCCGAGAAGAAGAGGAAGATGTCTCAAACTCCGTCATTAAATCCGGGTGAATCCACATGATCTCTCCCTTCTTAGTTGTGACAGGAACAAGTCCGTCATTCTGCGCTGGTGGGATGTTTACAACTTCGAGAGTTGCTTTGGGGATAGGAACAATCCCACTTTCTACCATTAAGGGAGGGAAGTCACCGAACTGCATTGAAATTACATTTGCTGTGACTGTTTTGTCTTTGGGTGTTAGTGTCACAGCTCCTGATTTAATCATCTCTTGAATCTTCCCTTTTAATACATAGCAAGACCGGATTGTATGACCCAGCATTCTATGATATGGACAATATTTTGGATGATCTGTCTTATTAGCTTCATCAGGCTTTTTAATTTCTGGCAATTGAATCTTATTACCTTTGAGCAAGCATTCAAAGATACCCTGAACATCGTCATCGTCGAAAGAATATTCTTTCTTCGGTCGAGGAGGTCTCTGTTGTTGATTTGTTGGAGCTGGAGTAGCTTGGGTAGTCTTTACCTCTTGACTACTGCTTTGGAGATTGACTTCAAGAGCTTCTTTCCCTTTGCGATTGTTGGGTCGAGTACTATTGCTAGCATTCTAATTTGATTCCTTGGGAGCCATTTGTACCCCCAGACCCTTGAAGGTCTCAGCACTGACCTCGGCAGCCTTAGCACTGACAATGAAAGAAGGCCAATCTTGGAACTGAGTGGAACCTGTCCACATGCTGATAATTGGTAAGAGATTCGACTTGCAAGTGTCGATAGTAACAGCATCGGGAGTTCCGAGAGGCATTTTGAGGGCTTCTCTTCTGAATCTTTCGATGAAGTCCTCGG
Source organism: Iris pallida (assembly GCA_029216955.1). Lineage (NCBI taxonomy): Eukaryota > Viridiplantae > Streptophyta > Magnoliopsida > Asparagales > Iridaceae > Iris > Iris pallida. The sequence continues at coordinate 7,662,189 of JANAVB010036419.1, read as the reverse complement.
TGGTTTCGTTATTTTTCTGTTTAATTCTTATGAGGGCTGACATGGTCATGTCATTAAGCCCTTCATAGAACCGTTCAAGAAACATTTGCTTGAAACCGGCAAATGAAGTAATGCACCCATCAGGGAGACTTCTATACCATTCATAAGCCGTTCCTTTGAGACACCCAACAAACACCCGAGTAAGGAGGGCGTCACTTGGTTGCAGTTGATCAGTCATTACTTCAAAGTGATTAATGAACTGACTTGAAGAGGTTGTCCCATCAAAGAAAGAGATGGTTAGAGATTTGTATTTTGGTGGATACGATACCTGCTTCCATTCTATTGGGTAAGGTTGCTTGATACCTAACCTTTGCAAACCATCCTTCTGTTTAAATGCCTCGAATTGAGTTCGGAGATTCCTTAACTCTTCAGTAACAATTCCAGAAGATTGGGGAGTTGTAACTTGTTGAGTGTAATTGGGAGGAGGGACTGCAGCATATGTACCACCCCCAGCTCCAGACTGACTTGGAGTGGGTTGTACAGGAACATTAGATTGTACCCCCGAAATAGTAGAAGGTTCCGGGTTTGGAATAACAGGAGTATTTAATACAACTGGAGGGGCTGTATGTTGGACTTGCTGAGTTTGATGCTGAGCTTGCATAAGAGTGTGCATAGCATTCAATGTATCTGCCATAGCTCGCAACTGTTGTTCTAAGGAAGAAATCCTTTGTTCATGAGCTTCGGTGCTAGTTGAAGGTTCATGATTGCCCTCTGCCATGTAAGTAGTAATCATTCGAGGAATAGATGATGAAACAGTCTGTTCTGAATCATCACTGTATGAGTCGGTATCTTTCCCGGGACTATTTACGGGAGTCAATACTGGAAAGTTGGATTCTCCAAGAAAGTCCTCTGTGATCTCCGGATTACCACTTGGATGAGAAGAAGAAGAGACTCTGGCCAAGGCTCCGGTCCTGGATCGGGTGCCGAGATAAACACCATCTTCAGAGTCTGATATAGCATCAGACCGTATGCTACCCCCAATATTTCTGGAGGTCATATTGACAGAAGCATAAAGAGGTTCATCTTCATCCAACATTGGTTCATATTGAATCCGTTCGAAAACAGATTGTCTTTTTGGTGAACAACAACACTGAATCACAACTCGAGGTTGGAAGTTGCAACCATGCTTTTCATGGCAAATATGAGCAATATCATAGCCTGATGGAGTGTCAATTCTCCGTTTATTTTGTAAATACTCCCGGAGATCTGTAGGAACAGATTGGGAAGTACTTGAAGATAGTTTCTGTGTAGAAACTTGTCTTTTGTTCTTCTGTCTTCTCGGTTCTTGAGTGTATAAAGACTGATTAATTTGAGCCACATAGTTCTTGGCATATTCTGCATCAGGGTCTAATATACTTGTCTCAGTGGAATCGAGACGATTCTGATTAAGCTTGTCACGAAGATCCGTAGGAGATCTGACTTTGGTATCAATCTTGGATACTTGTAATTTACCTTTCTTAGATCGAGAAATTTGGAGAGAAGGAAGATGGGTATTATTCCGACTGGGAGTCGGTAATAATCCATCTTTGGAGGAATTAACCAAAAGGCGTTTTCCTTTGTTTGATCTAGTAAGAGTACTAGTCAAATTAACTCCAGAGGTAAAGACCTTAAGAGTAGAGGAGTTGACTAAAGAGTCTTTCTCCTTGATTGGCACAAGATGTGCAAGTTGAGGGGGAATCATTTGTATGTTCTGTGGAAGAGAACCCCCAGCTTGATTTTGAGAAACAGTCAAATGACTGTATCTGTTAGCATACGCTGACTTCCGTTTGGATTTCTGGTCATACGCTGCCTTTTTATTAGCATATGCTGGCTTTGGCTTAGCGTACGCTGCCTGATGTTGGCTTTTGTACGCTGCCTTTGCCGTACGCTGCCCTTTAAATGCCATACGCTCAGAGTCATCAATAGCTAAAGAGCCGACTGCTGTCGTAAGAGTAGAGGGAGAAGGGACTTTGACATGTCCAGAGATGGTTTTCCTTGTACACGCTGACTTGGTTAAAGAACCAACTTTGTCAGCGTGACTAGGAGAAGCCACTGTTGCCTTGTTCAGAGAAGCCGAAGTGTGCTTAGTTGAAATTGAAGACGTGTTCTTGTCAGCGTGAGAAGTGACAGAAACGTCTCGGTCTGTTGAAGAAGACTTAGGGACATAGACAGAGCGTCCCTTCTTCTTGGCAGCAGGAAAAGTGGAGGAAGCAGTGCGGCCCTCCTTCGCCTTGAGCATTTCTTCATAAGCAGATTGGTCGAATTGTACGACCATCGTCTTCTTCGTCGAGCCGATCGACGAAGTATCGCATTGAGTTGTTACTATCTCGTTGGAGGAGACAGCTTTCCCCAGCAGAGTCGCTAATTTATTTTCCATAAATAAATTCACTTTATTTATTTTGTATCTGAGAAAATTACAACTGTAGGAATCTAATCTAGAAGACGATTACTTTATCCCTTGGACGATGCGATGAAGAAAACTCGAACTTTGAAGAACTTGGACAGCAACTGGGCAATCTCTCTGTTCTCTCTGAAATTGACTGTAGTCCTGTGATGAAGATGAAGAAACTCTCTTTTATAGAGTTCTGGATAACTGTTCTGAAGCATACGCTCAGTCAGTTACTTGACGTGTGCATAACTGCAGGGACGCGTGGCAAATTCTGGTGAAGACACCTTGGAGTACGGTTGAGAGTAGTGGAATATATCTAGGAGAGATTGGTGGCATGGATGCCACGTTGCATAACTTCTGAATAACTGAGTAACTGAGTACAGGACACATGAGAACGTGTGTTGAGTGTACATTAAAAGTCATCATGGATGCTTTTGCTGTGATACGCTGTCTTTAAAGAAGAGTCATACGCTAGCTTTTGAAGGCACATGTCTTGCATACGCTGACTTGGATCATATAAAGCTGATACGCTCACTTGATTGGGAAGGAGTCGTATGGAGTCCATACGCTTACTTAGTTGGAAGGAGTCGTATGGGGTCCATACGCTCACTTAGTTGGAAGGAGTCGCATAAAGTCCATACGCTCACTTAATTGGGAAGGAGTCGCATAAAGTCCATACGCTCACTTAATTAGGAAGGAGTCGTATGAGATCCATACGCTCACTTAATTGGGAAGGAGTCGTATGTTTGAATAAGTAGACACGTGACATGTTTGAATAAGTAGACACGTGGCCATCATCAATCTTCTTTGATACGCCATATCTTCCAATAACTGACAAAATCTTCTTGAGCATCGTGACTGCGGATATGATGGCTGACAGACTGTCAAAATTGACAGTAATGATGGATTTTACATTTATGAGAGATGCTGAGCTGTCCTCGTAAAAGACAAAACTGACTCTTCGAAAATCTATACGACGGCTAGTCTTCATTGGACAGCTGTCTTTGCACGAAAGACGAAGTGTCAGATTCATCCTTTATTAAATACATGCTGTGCTGTCATCTCAGAAAATAATAAAATATTCACTGAGCGTACGGCCTTTAGATGAGCGTATGGGCTTGAGCGTATGGCTTGGACTGAGCGTATGGCTTTGAGCGTATGACTTGGACTGAGTCTTATGTCAGCGTGTCATAATTTTCACACCCTACATCTATTATCATATTCTCTTATTACTGGCTTCATTCCTCATATCGTGCTCCCTTGCGGTACTTGCTATTAGAGGTCTAACCTCTCTGGTTTTGCATGGCCAGATTTAGAGTCGGTCCCTGAGGATCCAGCTTACTTCTACCTCCAAGATGGTCAACACTAGAGGGATGATCGCAGGAGGACTCGAGTGGGTTTCTTACTTCCCCGTCCGTTTTGTTATCTACTTTATACTTTGTCGTTTGGCACCGACATGTTAGTCGGATTGTCTTATACCTACTTTTGCATAATTGTAACTAAGTCAGGCTGCAGCTGCTAACAATTGTGTATACTTACTACATCATCTGGCTGTATTTTGTAAAGCCAGATATCAAGAACATTTTGACTGAGCGTTTGGGACGCCTTACTGCTTTATCTCACATGTTCTCTATTTTTGTTTCTTGTTTGAATGATTGAGACAATAGAAGTAAAGTGACCATAGGGAGACTTTCATGTAGTATGCACCCCCTCGTCTTGAAGACAGCATTGATCGTATTATACGGTATTCATCTACCCGTAATACGTAGCTGGCTGAGTCATTCCCCCGCTCTCCAGTATTCTGGTTCTGGGGCGTGACAAGGTTTTAGTGGTGGCCCACGCAGGTCTGGTTCTAGACTTGTGGGGTGTTTTAATTTATAGGATGTCTCAAATCACAAATGTTCTCCCTTGATCTCATGATTCGTTGGTTCTTAACTCCATCTTGACATTCCAGTATCCTTTGACTTTATTGATCCTTCCTGTCCGGTCGTTTGATTTTTCTCTTGTCCTTTTTCTTAGGGGCACCTCGTCCGCACCTGTCAGAGCTGGACAGCAACAACATGGACATCAACATGGACAACCTGACCATGTTGGTCAGCAACAAGGGTCGGTACTAACTCAAGAGACTACCCAGGAAGAAGTGATAGTGGAAGCAGCAGCTGGATCGCAGTATCCGGATGTTCCACCACCACCAACAGTTCCACCTACCCCTGCGGAAATGGACACACCGGCTCTTCTGGAAATCATGAGAGGGATGATGGCTACTCAACAACATCAGATGTTAGCCCAACAGCGCATGCACGCTCAGTTGTAAGAGCAGAACGTACTACTCAACCAAGGGTTGCAGACAGCTTTGGAAATAGGGGCAAGGCCGAATTCTGGAGCATCAACCAGATTTTGCAAGTTCAACCCCCACCGTTTTGAAAGAATGGAGGATGCCATCTCAGCAGATGCATGGCTTAAGGATATTGAGGCTATTTTGACGGCGGCTAAGGTACCGGCAGAAGAACGTGTGGATCAGGTGAAGTTGTTACTTCAGGATCTCGTACGTGATTGGTGGAAATCAGAGGAGATAGGCATCAGATGTCCTGTGGCTTGGAACGATTTTACAGCAAGATTCAAGACAAAGTACTATGGAGTTGTGGCGCAGTTTGAGCTACAACAGAAGTTTATCAACCTCAAGCAGGCCGGCAAGACGGTAGATGCTTATGCAGCAGAGTTCTGCAGATTGAGTAGGTTTGCCCCAGAGATGGTAGCGACGGAGCGCCAGAGGGCTATGAGTTTTCAGCAAGGGTTTCATTTTGAGCTCTTGCAATTGATAGAGGGGCACAATTACCAGACTTTTGATGAGATATTGACGGCAACCCGAAGGCATGAGATCACCATTCAGAGGATCACAGTAAGGACTGGAGGTCAGAAGAGATCTCACGGTCAGATTGAAGGAGGAGGGGGAGCAGCGTCCCGAACAACAGCACCATCCCTTGGCATTCGCATTCACGATGTGGCAATGCGAGGGCCAGCACCACCACCCAGGCAGCAGCAACAACAGAAGAAGAACCAGCAACCCCCAGCGGGCTGTACTTATTGTGGGAAGATGGGGCATACTAGAGATGTGTGCCAGTCCTCGCATACCCCCTGAACACTCCCGTGCATGCACGAGACATCCTGGAGTCTGAGTCCGAGTCCGCACAACAAAAATTAACTTGCATCCTTGTTGGATTTAATCCTTTTTTTTCTAGGAAAATACTCCCACATGGCACAAACTTGTGCCCCACTACACCTCTTGTGCACACCTCAACACAAGCAATGTATTATATTGAGATACTCACCATTTGGTATAGCCGATGTGGGACTATCTTTTCTAGTCCAAAGGCAAAAACACCAACAATCCCCCACATATCTCAATATATGGGTTGAACGTTCCCCACAGTGACTGCCCATCATTCATTAGGAGAGATGTCGCTACGACTTGAATCTTCCTGCATAGGTTAAATAACAGCATGATACAAGAATGAACTAAGCTTTGAATTCTGCACCATAACTGCAATTCTTCCTACTCACATAATGACATCAACTGTGCTTCTGGCTGCACATTGAAGGCCTTGTGCCAGCCTGGTTTCAGTGTATAATTTTTGGGCGTCTACAAGTTTACCCTTAAGAGACGGCCTGATATCTCTGTCCATACACTATAGGTGAGTTCTTTATAAAGAGTCATGGCAGGAAGCATTGCGCTTCTTTGCGGTGCTATGCCGCTATGACATGGCTTAAAGTCGAGGCTTTACCCCACCTGGGTACCTCATTATAGTGTCATACTACTGTAGCATGAGGTCACAGGCCTCTTTGTAGTGCTAAACTACCCAGCATGAAGCCTTGCACTTCCGTGCGGTGTTACGCCGCTATGACATGGCTCGCAAAGCCGAGGCTTTACCCTACCTGGTACCTCTTCGTGGTGTCATGCCACTGTAACATGAGGACATCGTCCTCTTTGTAGTGTTGTCTACCTCTCTTTATTACGATTATCATACAGCATTAGGCTACCTGCCTATTTGCGGTACTACTCCGCTGTGACTTGGCTTGCAAAGCCGAGGCATTACCCTACCTGGGAACCTCATGGTGGAGTCACCCCACTGTAGCATGGAGTTACACTTCTTGTAGTGCTGCACTACCGTGCTTCCTGTAAAGCACTCCAGGCATTCACTCTGTCTGAGAACTCATTAAGGCATTTAAGCCAACCTTTCTACAGGATCCGTTTTTCGCAGAAAACAACAGTAGACAACAGTGGTTGTAGGTCCGTAACCTCTCCATGTGACATAGGACAAGTACCCATCGTTCCTGATATTCTTCTGGTTAATAGTCCTCCCTTGAACCAAAAGCTAGATGCCTACTAGATTTCTCTTTGAACTAATAGCATAAAACTTTATGGTAGGAATGTATTAACACAATATCAGAATGCCTTCAAGCCCATTTTACAAGCTGTGTCATCGACCAGCTGGCGCTTGAGGCCCTTGGTGAACGGATCCGCCAGGTTCTCCTGACTCCGAACATCAATCACTGCAATGACACCTCTCTTGATGAGATCGTTCACTGCCCTGTGCTTCAACCGCACAGTTCTCTTCTTCTCGTTGAATAGATCATTCGATGCCACCGCTGCAGTCGCCTGGTTGTCGCAGTATATCGAAATTGCCGGTATCTACGTTCCAACCACTGGAAGATCATACATGAGCTTCCGAAGCCACTCTGCTTCATCTGCTGCGGTATCAAGTACAAAGAACTCAGATTCCATAGATGATCGCGAGAGCATAGTCTGCTTCTTCGACTTCTACGATATAGCAGCTCCACCCATTGTGAATATGAATCCACCTGTGGACCTCTCGCTCTCTAATTATGAGCACCAACTGGCATCACTGAAGTCTTCCACTACCGGCGAATCTTCGCTGTAGTGCAGTGCATATGTCTGAGTCTTCTTGAGATATCTCATAACCCGTTTCACAGCTTTCCAGTGCTCAATGCCTGGATTGCTCGTGAAACGACTCAGTATTTCCACGGCGAAAGCTATGTCAGGCCTTGTGGCAGTAGTGGCATACATCAAACTTCCGATTATGCTTGCATACTCCAGCTGCCTGACGCTTTCCTTCGAGTTTGGCTCCAGCTTCTGATCACCCCGGTACGGCGTATCAATTAAAGGAAGATCATGATACCCGTATCGAGTGAGCATCTTCTCAATGTAATGAGATTGTGACAGCGCTAATCCAGTGTCTGTCCGGATGATCTTGAGTCCCAATATAACATCAGCATCCCCCAAGTCCTTCATACTGAACTACGTTGAGAGAAACTTCTTTGTCTCCGTGACACAGCTTATATCCGTACCTAGGATTAGCATGTCGTCCACGTATAGACAAACGATGACTCCTCTTCCGTCAGCAAACTTTGTATAGACGCACTTGTCTGTTTCACTGACCCTGTAGCCATTTGACCTTATGACTTTGTCAAACTTCTCATGCCACATTTTGGAAGCTTGCTTTAAACCGTACAGAGATTTTACCAACTTGCAGACTTTGTCTTCAAGACTTTTGACGACAAACCCTTCTGTTTGTTGCATGTAGATCTCTTCGGTCAGCTCGCCATTCAGGAATATTGTTTTCACATCCATCTGATGTATCACCATCTTATGTATCGCTGCGAGAGCAATCAATATTCTGATGGTGGTCATCCGGGCTACTGGAGCATACGTGTCAAAGTAGTCGATCCCCTGCCTCTGAGAAAACCCCTTTGCCACTAGCCTGGCCTTGAACTTGTCAATGGTTCCATCAGCCTTCATCTTCTTCTTGAAGATCCACTTGCATCCGATAGGTTTTGCTCCTTCAGGTAGATCAACCAACACCCAAGTGTTATTGGAGGTGATTGATTCAATTTCATTGTCTATCGCCTCCTTCCAGAAAATAGTATCTCTGGTCTTCATCGCCTCATCATAGTAATCGGATCTGCTTCCACATGATAGGTGACGAAGTCATCTCCGAAGTTCTTCGGCCTCCTCGCTCGCTTCGACGACGGCTCAACGAGTTCTGGTTCAATCGTTGTCTCCTCAGTAGCAACTTCATCTTGGACAACTGGCTTATTGAAGATCTCAGTCACCTTTGCACCTTCATTATTCTCCGGAATGTCCGTTAGAACAATGTTCTTGTGCCTTATAAACTTGTCTTCAAAATATTCAGCATCGCGAGATTCGATGATATGATTTGACTCAATATCAAGAAATCTCCGAGCATCACTCTTCTCAGCATACCCCAAGAAGATCGTCTTCGTAGTCCTTGTCCCCAGCTGTCACGATCCGCACCCTAGAGTAAGGGCACGAGACGTGGGTACGTCCAGCCTACGCCGCAGTGTCGGCGGTAGAACGCTGTCCTAGGTCAACGTACATCTAACAATATATATTTAAATAGTTTATACTCCCCGAATGGGGGTGACATAGCAGTAATAAACTCAATCACAACTAAGGAAGAGATAGCACGATATGAAATAGAACTCAAGGAAATAAATAGATGAAAAGTAGTCTAAGATAATCCCAGCAAATAACCAGAAGTACAAGGTCTCAGATACAGAATGAAAGAATATATACAACTCTGAACTCCAAATAAAGTCTAGCTAAAACATGCCTCAAGACTACATAAAAGAAGATAAGCCTAACTAATCTAATCTAGGCAATCGGGGTGATATCCTCAGCTAGAGCTGGGTCCTCCTGAGGGTCCAGCTCGCAAGTGTCATCTAAAGCTTCCCCGTAGTAAGTATCTAGGCAGGCCTCCTCTTCGTCCTCTGTAATATTTTCAACAGGTCCAGTCAGGACAGGAGCGAGTACAGTACATCTCAACAGTTCATAGCAGGTTAGAAGATATAATCATGCAGTAAAGTAAGATACAAGTACTGAAAGAAATGATGTATGTAAACAGAGAGAGAAAGCTGTAATAGAAATATCTACTATAAATAGGGAACTAACATGTGGCTAGTGAGTCAGAGTACAATATAGACATGTAAATGGCATATGAGATTCTGATGCTACACTATGGAAGAGATTCTGATACTACACTACTTGGATAGTATTCACATATCTATTTCTACTCCCCCATACCCCCAATCAATACACAAGGATCCAACCAGGTTATGTTATGATTCCACGCAAGGCCCCCGAAGGGTGATACATGGATGTCCCATAAATGGAGATTCTAGGATACCCAGTAAATGGGATAAGAGATTCTAGGAGACTCTGTGATCATAAGAGTATATGTCACAAGTGATCAAAGAACCAGTGAAGCATAGTGATACGACATGTAAGTGAAACGCACAGAACATGTAGTACCCGATGCTCCCTAAGGATAACATCTCAAGAAGGGATCCATATAGTACCAATCCGTGTGACCAACGTGACAGTACAAGTAAAGTAATCTACTGCAGGAAATAGTTCTAAGCAGGATATGAAATGATCAGAAAATGTACTCGCCTGGTATCTGAGTGTCCAATATGAAAGTACTGTCCGAGGAGTGGTGTCTGGCTCCTAATCAGAATAGCACAAGTCACAACAAGTCCAAAATGGAATAATGAAGTCCTACTATGCATTCTACATGATTCTAGGTCAATCTAGGCCAAAATCAACTCTTGGTCAACTCTGGTCAACTCTAGAAGTCAAACTAGGTCAACCAAGTCTAAAATAGATCAAACTAGTCTATACTAGTCTAACAAGGCTATACTAGGTCCAAATAACTGTACAAGCCCAATCTAGGCTCACCAAGCTATACTACATCACTTAGGCCTATTCTTTAACACATGAACATATATTACCTAGGTATAATACATACACAAGTTGTATATATATGTGACATACACATACACTTGTGTAACCCACACATCCCATGTAGGTATCTAGACTAGATACCCAAAATACATAACCACCAATTACATATATACATATATATACATTACCTCTATATATATTACCCATAGCAAATAATCACATAGAGAAATAGGATACCATAGAGAGGGAAACAGAAATGTGTGTGGGTGTATATGCTACTCCTAAGGAAAAATCTGTGTGTTACACATGAGAGTGTAATATGTGTGGATAGGTTACTTGATAGGGAGTGTGTGTTTACAGATTTGTGTATGTGAACAAAGGGTGAAAAGGTGAGCCTGTGTACAGTTAGATGGTAGTAGAGGAATGTGAGGGTGTGTGTGTCAGATATACATGAGAGTGTGCAAGCTAAAAGGAATCAAAATCTGGAACAGTGGCTGTGTATGTGTGTAATGTGAGACATCATGAGTGAGCTGAGTGTGTATAACAAAGTGAAATAAAAATCTGGAAAGACAGTGCATGGGCAAAAACTGGAAACAGGGAAGGGTATTAGGAAACCCAGTAATGCATCTCAGGTTTAGTCATAATAAAACAGTTAACACATGAATCTAACAATTGACATTAATATGTCCCTGTGTGTTCAACATTAGTGTGTGGGTGTTAGCAGTTAACAGCTAAGAAAATGGGAAGGAAAATAATTCATTGCATAAGGGTATTCAGTGATACTCACTGATATCCTGTCAGTAAGCAGGAACCTAATTCCTGAATTCGATTATGCATACTATTAAAACTGAGATCAGTCTACTGTCTAGTGTCCCACATGTCAAAATACCAATAATACATTCCCAGATTTCCTCTTAACTAAAACCAATTAACATTTAAAATCGAATTCAGTTTGCAGTTCATTTGAATCAACCCAATGGTCAAAATGGCCATTCACCAACAAAAACTAAATTTGAAAAGATAAACCTCAACAATGTGGATCAACACAAATGTGGGGGATGATTTCAGTAAAGAACATCAGGTAATTTGGAAAAAATTAAGTGTTCATGAATTGAGAATACCCATGTATCAATCATGTGTATCAGTGAATACCACTTAACCCAAATCGAAATCTAAACTCACATCAATAGCCTATCTAACATGTAAACTAGATCTAACATATATCATTAATCATGTTAGGATCTAATTTAGCAGATAAATTCATAATTTAAAACATTAAAACAATTTACACAGGAACACTTATATATGAATACTGAAAACACACAGTGCACGACACGTGCACAATCGATTCCTCCCCCGACACGACACGGGGACACATGGAACTTGACACACGGGATGTCAGTCATGGCCCCATGCCACGTGTCAAGTTTTGTGTCAATATATTACGTGTCGTGTCCGCTACAGCCCCCGAATAGCAGGGGAATACTGTAGCGTGCGCGCGCGGGTGTGTCCACGCGTGTCCACGCATCGAAAACAATACAGGCCGACACAATAATCACCCCAGAAGAATAGAAATGCATAAGCAACAGTAAAACCAATTTTCCTATTTAAAAACTTTGCACAAAAGAAATCGAAATACCCTCAGTGGTATTTCGACAAACACCTACGTACTACCATTGATACGTGTCCAAATGGACACGAAACCTATGAAACCCGATACGACACCAATGCAGACACTTAGGGGACCCCTAGGGCTTCCTAAATATGAAGACAAAACAAAATTTCATGGAGAAATGAGAAAGTTACCTATTGTTGAACTTCCAAGAAAAACTCCCCAATCAATAGCTCTTCTCTTGATGTCCCAATCCACTCAAATCACATCAAACTGAGATGGAACCTTAATGACAGCAAGAATAGGTGTATAAGAACCTAATGGAAAAGATTAGAATGAAAAAGGAAGAGGAATGGGGTTCTAGGGATTAAAATACAATAGGAAACTAACCTTCTTGAACTTTGAGCTTTCCTAAGAAAGAGGCAACCCTAGATTTTAGGAGAGATTTTATAGTAGGGGAATCCCTAGGTTTAGCTAAGTGGCCGGCTAAGTGTGGACTAGGGCTAGGTTTGCACTAGGTTGGCTAGTCCTATAAGGCTAAGTCATAACAATGACTTGTAAAATCACAAGCCATTTCTCAACCAATTAAATTCCTAATTTCCTCAATTTAATTCTAATGAACTAGTTACCACTAACTTAGGTCAAGCTAGGTTTTCTTGTCCTAATCAATGGTCAGGACCTAGGTTAGCCTCTAGGTTGGTCTACAAGGGTCAAAACTAGACAAAGTCAACCTAGTCCAAATAATTCCAAAATAAATCCTAAAATTCCCATAAATTCAAATAAATTCTAATAAATTTAAATTACCCCAAAAAATATCAAAAATACCCTCACACTAGAAATGTGGTAGTGACACCAGCTTCTGAATCTTCAGATCTGGGAGCTTCACATAGGCCAGACACCCCCACACTTGAATGACATTCAAGTTAGGTCTGACTTTGAACCAGAGTTCATGAGGAGTTACGTCCGAAGTTGCACACGGCACTCTATTAAGAATAAAAGTGGCCGTCAATGTAGCTTCTCCCCAGTAGCATTTAGGAAGACCCGCAGTTAGCAGCATTGAGTTCATCATTTCTGTCAACGTTCTGTTCTTCCTCTCCGCTACTCCGTTAGATTGAGGAGAATACGGAGCAGTAGTCTCGTTTATGATTCCATATTCATTGCAGAACAATGTGAATTCATGAGACCGATACTCTCCGCCTTGATCACTTCTTAGCCTCTTGAGTTGTTGTCCAGTTTGCCGTTCAGCCTCGGCCCTGAACTCCTTGAACTTCTCGAACGCTTCGCCTTTAGACTTGAGCAAGTAGACGAACGCGTACTTTGAGAAGTCATCGATGAAGGTTATGAAATACTTCATCCCGACTTTTGTAGAGAATTTCTTGAAGTCACAGATAACGGAGTGCACCAACTCCAGAAGATCTGTGCTTCGATTGACCCGATGAAAGGGTTTTCTTGTGATCTTTGTCTGAGCACATACTTCATACTTCTCTACCTTACCCCCACATTTGGAGATAAATTTTAGACTGGACATTTTGTTAATTCTTTTACAGTGAACATGTTCTAGCCTGTTATGCCACAACTCAAGAGAATAATCAGAACGAGTGATTGCATTGATTACATTTGACTGGCTGAATTTTGAACATCCTTTCAGTTTGAAAAGCTTTTCCGAAGTATGTTCCCTTCTTGGACATCACCATCTGGCCATCATTGATGTCCATCCTCAAGCCTGCGTTGCTAAGCAGGCTTCCAGAGATCAGGTTCTTTGCAATCACCGGAACGTGCTTCACACCTTGAAGCGTCAGAATGTTCCCGGATGTGAGTTTCAGCTCCACAATTTCGACCCCCAGAACTTCAGATTGGGCTTGGTTCGCCATGATAACTTTCTCAGAAGTTGGCTGGTATGTGACGAACCATTCCTTGCCAGAGCATACATGGCAGGTCGCACCAGTGTCTATCCACCAGTAAGAGTCAGCCCCCACAGCTGTGACCTGAGCAATCATAGCAACAATATTAGAAACCATGGAAACCTTGCTAGGCTCACCATGCTCAGCTTGTTTGGGCTTGGATTTGCATTCACTCTTATAGTGGCCCTTCTTGCCACAGTTGAAGCAAGTCACGTGGGACTTGGACTTCTGTTGCTTGAACGAAGGACCCTTCACTTTCAGATTATTGGTGTCCTTCTTCTTGTGATGAGAAGCCACCTGCTTCCCTTTAAACTCTCTTGTCTACACCAAGTTGGCCTTAGCTAGTTGGTTGGACAGAGAGTCCATCTTCTGTTGAGATCGCATTTCGTCCTCAACGTGGATCTCTTGTAGGAGATCTTCCAAGCTAATGTCCAGCTTCTTTCGATGCATTCTAGCATAGAAGTTGCTCCAACCAGCAGAAAGTTTTGAGACTATCCTTCCAACGACAAACTTGTCGACGAGGGGCATCTTTTCGTCATCTAACTTCTGGCGCAACTTCAGGAATTCCTTCACTTGAGGTAGCATCGCCATCTTATCTTCGAAGAGCCACTTGTGGTACTTCTCGACGATGAAGATTTTTGACCTGTTCTCATCATCTTCGTATAGCTTACCCAAAGAATCCCAGATCTCTTTGGCCTTCTCCTTCTTGGAATATGACTCTGCCAGAGAGTCTTCCATAGAATTGAGAATCAACAGTTTACATATGTTGTTTTCTCTCTTCCATTTGTTCTGCTTGACGAGTGCAGCAGCAATAGCTTCGGCAGTTCCTCCTTCTGGAATTGTCGGTTCATCCTTAATCAATACATGGTCTACGTCCACGAGTTGAAGATTAAGGGTGACCTTCCTCTTCCAGATTTGAAAATGTTCTCCGTCGAATTTCTCCAACTTGTTAAAGCTGGTATTGATGAGAGAAGCACGAGAGTTCTCCATCTATAAGGATCTTACTTTGAGATTGTTATTTCCGGGGCTTGATCAAAGATGGTAGACTCGATGTCGAGATCAGAGGTTCAACAAACATTCACCTTCTGATTATTCTCGAGATCCAAGAGGAACACTATAATATGAATTTGATTACAAAAGCAACAATAATCAGAAAATAAATCTCATGTTCTTCCTTGCAATCGCAGTTACAGACGGACAAAACTGAGTTACAACTCAGATGAAGGAGAAGAAAAAAGAAAGAAGAAGAGGAAAGGTTCTTGCTGGGGTAATTAAGATCACCGTTGCTCAAAGCAAGATTCGCCCCAACACGATCTGCTTCCAGGAACCAGCAAGTTCACGAAGAACTTCTGGAACGCTCGTAAGTCAATATTTGAGACTTGAACGGGCTTCCTGGAGTTTACAGACTCCCTTAACTTTCTTCTTGGTGCATCTTTCAAAGGAGGCTAAGAGGCTCTATTTATAGAGTGGAGTTGAGACTTCACCTCTTCTCCTATCCGATGTGGGACTAAAATACCAATACTCAAAAATAGAGTTTGATATTTTAGATCATCCCACAATCAGCATAGAAGTGTGCCAGTCCACGCCTACACCCGGAACACTCCCGTGCATGCACGAGACATCCTGGAGTCCGTGTCCGAGTCCGAGTCCGCACAACAAAAATTAACTTGCATCCTTGTTGGATTTAATCCTTTTTACTCCCACATGGCACAAACTTGTGCCCCACTACACCTCATGTGCACACCTCAACACAAGCAATGCATTATATTGAGATACTCACCATTTGGTGTAGCCGATGTGGGACTATCTTTTCTAGTCCAAAGGCAAAAACACCAACATATATATATATATATATATATATATATATATATATATATATATATATATATATATATATATATATATATATATAATAAATTTAAATTTGTTTCAATATTTTTTTACAGAATTTATTTTTTAAAATAAAATGGACCATGATATATATATACGGCTTAGACGGCTCACTTTTGAACCGTTTTGAAGCCTCATTATATATTATAATCTTCACACTTAAGTATTTTCATATGTTTTTCGAAATAGCAATGGTTAGATTTTTTTCGGTTTATATTAAATCAAAATTTTGCAAGAAAATAAATAGTTTAGAATCTAATATGAACTATCAAAAAAGTTATTATTTCGGAAAATATATAAAAATACTTAAATGTCAAGATCTCGATCCCTCCTGTATGTGTAATACATGTTGAATTGAAGGCTAATTTGTTCTTGAATACCTTCACCTAAATAATTCATACTTTATTTACCAAAAAAAGGTCTGTGTTATGCATTTAATTATATATTGAAAGACACAATCGTCAATGAATTGACCATTGGATCTTTTATATTGGAAGGATGGTTGCATTGTCGGAAGAGAAATGACGACATTTTATTGTTTTTCTGTTCTTTTTTATTTGGGAATAAAGCTGAAGAATTCGAGTCCTCTCTTTGCACAAATATAAAGCGAAAAAAACTCTTCATATTGGTCAACCGTCCATTTAAATGAACAATCAAGATTAAGCTATTTAAACCATTTTCTTAAGATATTTCTTCTCCCCTGCTTATACTTTTTCTCCAAGAAAAAATTATTTAATCTTAGCCCTTGTCTCAACCTTATAATTTGCTAAACTTTGTAAGGTTGCATTTTAATTAAAAAAAAATTTCAATAACCCGTGTCTTTTGAATCCATTGTCTCCAACTTCTATCCTCCATTATTTTAACTCCCCTAAAATTTTTGTGGCTGGATTGAATCTTTCGCCACCTATCAAAGGCTCTTATGCTTTATCTAATAACCACAATGGTCATTGAAATTCGGCCCCTTTTTAATTAATTATAAGATACATAAAAGTATTTAAATGTTTTAAGAAAAAATTTTCTTTTCCATTATTCAATATTAAGAAAAGTATGCATTTTCTATTATTTAATTTTATTCAATAGCATAAAACTATTTGCATCTTGGTGATTTTATTTTTAAGCGGACGAACAGCTGAGACTAAAATACACCTTAGTCTAGCAAAGGTCACTCAATTTTAAAAATAATTGTTTATTATTCTAACAACAATCAAAACGAGTTGAACTCAGCATATTCAAGCTCGTATTGTGAAATTATTTAGAGAAATTTGAGTTGTACGCTACTTGTTTTACCATAATTTAAAGTGCACCTCACTTGAAAGAAAAAATTTGAGTCGCACCCGACTTATTTTACCATAATGCATACAATTCTCCACTTTTTAAAAAAAAATCGTAAAAGACTAACGGTCAACTCCTTTGACCCTTCCACGTGGATAATTTTAAGACAAAAATACTCTCACGTAGACACTTTTGAGACCAAATTTTTTTTCGTACATGTAGCTTCACACTCAGATATCCATAGATAAATGCCAAGTGGAAACAACATATTGAGGATATTATTGTCTTAAAAATGTCTGCATTGAGAGGTTAAAGGGGAGGGGAGGGTGGAAGAGGAGGGGGAGGGGAGGGTGGGAGAGGGGTAAGTTGTTACAAAAAAAAAAAGGTTTAGCATATCAAGCTAAAAAATGCAATAGTTTAGGATATTAAGCTTAAAAAAAATAAATAACTGTGATTCCAAATCTAAGTGTATGGTAGATCTGAGCTACTTGGTTTGGAATTGGTGTTGTTTTTTGAAAAATCAAGAATATGTTTTTCAAATTTTGGTCAGTAAATTGTTTATATAAAACAACTTTTGGACCGAAAATAGAGCATGCATGATAAGCAATTACAAACGAGCCATAAAAGGAGATCGTCCGAACTCCGAAGAGATGTCAACGAATAGAAGTCTAAACGAACTAAGAGGGACGATCGTGGTCGCAAAATCGTTACAATGTACTGATTTCCATTGGTTAGGACGTAGAACCCACAAAATTACTCTCATGTTATTGCCGGTTAAACGTCTCCGACCAATGAGAGACCGATACGTGACGTAGGTTCATGCGTTGGTATCACCGTGGTCCGAAAGAAACCACTCTTATAAATAATAAAATAACGTACAAAATGCTCAAGATAAAAAAAGCTTTAAGTTTTATTTAACAAAAAAGAAGAAGATACTATTGTTTTTATGGACCATATTGGCAATTAAGATGATGAAATAGTAGGCCGTCGTACTGCTAATTATTGGAGATGGATTAGAGGGTGTTACAAATTAATGACAATATCTAAAATCTCGATAGGCTTTGCATCTTGTCCTGTTTGGTTTAGTGGGCCGGTGCCTGTTGGTTGGTTTAGCTGACCTTAATCACCTTTGCGGCTTCTCCAAGTGCCTTGCAACTCAAAGTTCAATCAATCAAGAATTTGCCACTCTCTCTCTCTCTCTCTCTCTCTCTATATATATATATATATATATATATATATATATATATATTTTTTTTTTTTTTTTTTTTTTTTTTGCCACTCTCTCTCTCTCTCTCTCTCTCTCTCTATATATATATATATATATATATATATATATATATATATATATATATATATATATATATATATATATATATATCCAATAATTTCTAACTTAGTAGTATTGGTGAGTCATGCGACCTAAATGGTCAGAAAATCAATTTCCGATATATATATATATAATATATATATATATATATATATATATATATATATTAGTGTTCACATAATATATAACAAAAATTTGCCAAGTTAATTTTCACTTATAACTTTCAAGTACGTACGAGGGACACAAGACTTTGAGGTACAGCGACTCTTAAAAAAATATGATTTTCATCGTGCACTCAAACATTCATAGCCGTGGATTAGGTTCAGAGAGAACAAAAAGAGAATAGTGTGTAGTCAACATTTCCCAAAATAAAAAAAAAACTAAAAATCTCCCTTTCTTTCGCGAATTCTTAAGTGGTTGGCAACTAAACAATGAA
Source organism: Iris pallida (assembly GCA_029216955.1). Classification (NCBI taxonomy): domain Eukaryota; kingdom Viridiplantae; phylum Streptophyta; class Magnoliopsida; order Asparagales; family Iridaceae; genus Iris; species Iris pallida. Next base: position 7,643,561 of record JANAVB010036419.1, on the reverse strand, counting down.
GTAAATTTTGATCAAATGGAAAGAAAATAATAATTTAGCTAATTTTACCATTATGACGCCCAATTGTTCCTTATGGAATCACTTTTATCTCAGTATGGTTTGGTAAATTTTATTTCTAGTCTTAAAAAAGATAATTATTTGGACCGAAATACTTTAGGATTGAACTCCAGTATTGATTCAACCAGCATCCTCCCTATGCTATGCTACTGGTGTAACTTTAGCTAGCTATATTTGTAGATATATACAGACTTGATTTTAACTTTATATTCTCAACAATTTCAGTTTCTCAACTTGATATCATGTACATTAACTTGATAAACAAAAAAAGACCAAATTATTCCCATCCCTTCTCTCCAACCCCCCACCCCCACCTCTCCCGGCGTCCCTCTGGTCGCACCCCCCCCCCCCCCTCCCCACCCCACCCCACCCCAAATCCTCTCCCGCAGCCCCTCCACCTCCTTCGCTACTGCGTCGTCGCCGCTATACCGCCACTCGTCGCCAAAAAAAGGAGGGGGGAGGAGGCTGGCGGAGAGAGAAGGAGGTGGAGGCTTGGGGGCCGGTGGCGGCCCGTACGTGCGGAGAGGGGGACGGGATGGTGCAGCCAGTCAGAGGAGGAGGGCAGCCGAGAGAGGAAAGAAAGAGGAGGAGGGGGAGGGGGAGGGGCGGGGGTGTGTCGACGGGGGTGGGAATGGAGGGATAATTGTATTTTATTTTATTTTTTGGTATCAAATTAAAGATAATAAATAGTTAATGGTATAAAGTTGGCAAGTAAAAAAATTTAGGATATCAAACTGAACATACTCAATAGTTGAGAGTATCAAGTAACAATTCAGCCATATATATACATGATCTAGAACTTATATTTAAAGTCTTTTGAAAGTATATTCCTAAATCAAAAGGTATGGATCACCTTCCGATTATTAATTTATACCACCCCATAAAAACCAACAACCATCCTTCCTACTCCAGCAACAAGTGGTTCACTATACCAGCCTAAAAAGGATTAGGATTTTGAAAAATCACTAAAGCTCGGCCCAGTTTTAGCTGGGCCACAATCTAAATAATTTTTTCTTTGCACAAGCACGAGGTCCTACGTTTGAGTTCAGAAAAAAATAGCAAGCCATATCTCTCACAAATCTAAAAACAAGTTTATTTGTGCCATCATATTCTAAGGAGGGGAAAATTTTTGTTTCCGGACCAATTAGGTGGAAAACCTATTTCTATATCGTTTAGGATAAGAAAATTTTATTTTCGAAATTAAAAAAAAAACAACAACGCAGAGAAATTATATCCCTTAAGAATATGTGTTTTATTTTTGTGGTAATATATATTTTAGTTATTTTTTTGGCATATTTTATATTGGAAAAGAATTAGCAAATTTGGAGTCATAGGAAGAATTTGACAAATCTGTGTAGGAGATGAGACGCTACTAGAGTTGGCGCCACCTAGGAGAGAGAGGGTGGGACGTCAATTCCAATCACACAACGAGAGAGGGAAGTGATGCATCTTTGGAGTCGGTGACCCTGGTCCGACCTCTCCCCCCACCACACAGTTATATATATATATATATATATATATATATATATATATATATATATAGGAAACGGATCGGGATACCCGCCCGCGGAGCCCCGCCGAAGCCCCGCCCCCCCCCTTGCACCATCGCATCGCGCGGGGACCGCGTGGGGCCCGCCCCCACCCGCGCGATCCAACGGCTAAGGATCGCGGGGGCTTCGGCGGGGCTCCGCGGGCGGGCTCCCGATCCGCTCCCATATATATATATATATATATATATATATATATATATATATATATATATATATATATATATATATATATATATATATATATATATATATATGTGGTGAACGCTCCCATCGGGAATCGATCGTCTGACCACTAGGGCCGCATGCATTTCTCTTAACCACTAGGCTAAAGGTCATTTTCCTATATGTATATATACACACACACACACGGAGTTCCGCCTGCAGAGTACCGCAAGAGCTCCGTCGTCCTCGATCGTTGGATTGAACAAATACTGGGAGAGCTTCGTTGTAACTCCACTTCCCCATTTATTTTTGAGAAATTAAAAGTTTCTAATAATCATTATAGGTTTTGATTGAGTATTTATAATTTTAGTAAATATTTTAGATATTGAAAATTTATCTATTTTGGCGGGAATTTAAATTGGGAGAAATTTTAATTTCAAAAAGTGGTTACAACCAACTTGTGGTCCCCTCGTATTTTTCCAAAAAGTTTTTAACTGTTTTTTAAGCATTTCTGTAATATACGAAAAGGGGAGGGGGTATTTTGCATATTTATTTAGGCGGAGGGACTTATTGGCAAATTATCTAGACGGAGGGGGGTTTCTGCATAATTCACAATTGGTTTTCTTATAAACCGAGACTGAAGAGAGAGAGTAACTCATCTCTTATTTTTTCCTTCGATTGGTTTCTTCTCCCAAGGACTTCTTTTCCCCAGGCCAAACTCTTCGTCCCAAATCCGCCTAACCCTAAAATTTTCCGACGACGACCCCGGCGACTTCGACGGCAACGGTGGTTTCCTCCACGACAAGCCACGGTGGTGGTGTTCTGACTTCGGCAGCGAGTTCACGGCGGCGGTGACGACGATGATTTCTTCCTCCTCCACAGTTGCGACGGCTGCACGACCGTTCCGGCGACACGCGAACCACAGCGACCTCGTCCTCCAGCAACTGGCGGGACAATCGTCACCACCTTCATCGACATCAATCGAAGCGAGTAAGTTCGAATCCCTCTTCTTCGTCAAGAACTGCTCGAATCATTCTATTTTCCTTGACAGTAGGATCCTTGTGTCCAGATCGAGATCGGAGAGACAGATCGATCAAATTCTTCTCGTGGAGTAGCAGTCGCTCTGTCGAAGTGTCGGTTTTGCTTCTTCGGTCATCGTTCCGGTGAGTATCAATAGTTCTTTGTTATTTTGATCTGGACGTTCTTCTATATGGACGAAATTCTGAGTGTGGACTCCTCTGCCTTAGTTTGAGTTTAGTCAGAATTGTGGAGAGAATTGATCGGTTGATGGCGTTAATTGCAAGTGTTGGGATTGGAATTTAGTGTGAGTAATTAGATCTTGCTGATTCTTAATTATTTGATATTTTTTCCTAAGTCTAAGGAATTCAAATATAACTATGAACTTGTCCTTTTGTAATGCTCGGAATCTGTTCGATGGAATGTTCGAACCAGGGGTCGTTTGATTTCGGAAGACGCAGGGACTGTATTTGGACTCGGGAGCAGTGTTCGACACATCGGAACGAGTTCTCGCGTTAGAGTGCAGGCCGATTTCTTCCAGGTATTGTTTTTCCCTTCGTACTGTTAAGTAGCATACTATTCTGCGTCTAGAGTTAATGATTGGTCGGCTATGTTTGGGATGTAGGAACTATAAGCTGATCGTATCCAAGCTCTGTTTGTAGTACGGTCGGTTCGTGTCCTCCAGTTGGTTGCTCGTGTCCAATAGTGGGTGTGTCCAGAGTTGTGTTGGGTTCTGTGGGTTCGGTTCCATTCTTGGAACGTTGAGTACGGCAGGATCAGCAAGTAGCAGTGGGTGGGAATTTAAGTTTTTGGCTTGTAGACTTCTTTTGACTCTGAACAATTTATGTAAACTTTCCTGTATAAATTTTTGATGGGTTAGTTGTGTTATGTTGCTCTCCTCCTAAACTCTGAGTTTAGTAGCCTCTCTAAACTTGAATGTTGTGGCTATGGGCTTGAATGAACGTTAGTTTTGGGATTGTTCTTGGTAAGTTAGTCATCCACCGGTTCAATAGCAAGTTTTCGGGGTTGGTATTTGCAATATTTCTGGTAGGAAGTAACTGAGTGATTTCTTTTATGTCTGCAATGGAGTTGTATTAATTCTTGGCTTGCTTACAAGTAATGTTTAAATTGCTAAGTTTTGCTAAACAAGTATATTTCATTAAGTTTTGTTGTCTGAACAATGACCGAGGACTTAGAGCTAAGTTGCTGGGTTTTACTCAAGTGAAAACAAGCATATCTTTGGGTTCAGTTAGCTATCAGATGAGTTGTAGTTAGGAAATGGGTGAACTAGGTTTGTATGCTAATGTTGGAATGGAGACAATTTCGTTTTGATCAAGACAGTAGGTTGGGTTGGCATCAGGTGGAAGTATTTTAAATGGTTGAACTAAACTACAGTCAGTGGCCTGACTTGGGTTTAAGTATCATTTTGTTGGAAAGTAGTTCTTATGCTAAAGGGCATATTGTAATATTGCTATTCTCATTATCACTATTTTGTTGTATTATTATTCTTGGAGTAACAATTTTCTACTAAAGGATTTTATTAAAATGGTCCATGTTTGGTTTGGAAATATTATCATTTTACTAAGGGTTAAATAAAAACTATTTTTCTCTAAGAAAAGGTTTATCTTAATAATAAACAATTGTGTTTAGTTATTGAGTAGCTAATAGAAAGCTGGATTATAGGATAGATTAAGTAGAAGACTTGATTAATGTATTTTAATCAGGATTAGAAATTGTTGATAACCAAATAGATTTAGCCTGTTATTAACCAATTTGTACTAAAATCCAGGTGAACATAGAGACAACTATTCCCTATTCCCGATCTTCTCGGAGCAAAGGCAAGTACACTCTATGGTTTTGATCAGTGCATTTTTCTTGTTCTTTATTGCTGACAAACTTCGACACGTTCATGATCTTATCTGTCATGTTCTTTCATGTTCTTACTTGAATCTTGGGGTGGGGAAATACTCTAGATATGTGACCAAACCCGGATACTTATTCATGATCTTTAGCTTAGGCCTCGCACAGTGCACGCGGGTCATAAGCCGTACCTACATGATCTTTCAGGATCTTTTCATGTTCTTTCATGATCTTACCCAAGCCGGTCACATATCATAGAAGTATTTCAAATTTATAACACACATGTTCAGGATCTTACTTGTTCTTTCATGATCTTACTTGTATCTTGATTTTAGTCGTGATCTTTCCTGCATCTTTACATAGTCATGATCTTTCATGTATCTTTATAGCAGTAATTCATGATCTTCATGTTCTTTACATACCTTGTTCTTATCCTGTTCTTTCAGCATTTATTTTTCATACCATGATGTTATTGTTCATTACCTAGAACTGTACTTTGCTCCGCTCCTGAATAGGATATGTTGCAGGTATGCTTGCAGGACATTGTTCTACTCTATGGGCCAGAGCCCAGGATTTAGCTGAGCAGGATGAGGCTTAGCTTGAGGTTTCAGGTTTAGACTGTTAGCTTTACTCTTAGATATTGTCTTTAGAATTCATGTACATTTCATTCTTGATGACTCGTACATTTATATACATAGAATTGTGGATTATGGTGATCATTCTGGGATACGTTTTTAGATGCTGTGATTCTATACTTTCATGTTTATCTGGTTAGTTTTCCCTAGCTTGGTACAGCTTACTTCGTCGTGTCTAACGACGAAGGCTGGGCGTGTCCGACTCGTGTCCGATTATTCGGGAGCGGGTCGTGACATGTTTTTAGTGGTGGCCCATGCAGGTCTATCCTAATAGTACCTAGGTCTTAGCGTACTATTGGGGGACTTGATTAACTAGGGAAACTTGATCACAGCATAGGAAAAATCGGAAAATAAGGGTATATCAGGTATATTGATATTCTATAAACACTTGTTGTATTTAGGTTTAGGTTATTTTAACAGTTTTCTGTTTTTCAGATAATTCAGACACGCAAATATCAGAACAGTCGATCCACCTTCACTTGAGGGTTTCAGAGCTTCCACTACCTTCTATCACTCTACTATCCCCATGGGTAGTACGTAAATGACGGAGACGTTTGAAGTGTCCATTAACAACCAGAGGCAGCATGCCATCCTTTCCAAGCCAGACTTTTGGATACACTCTTCGAGCCAGGAAGGACGTCTGATTGGGCTCCCCGACACCGAGCGCATATCCTACACTAAGAAGCAGATAGAGAACCTAGAGCCGCCACTGAAGATCATACAAACCCTTGAGGACCCAACTCCTCTGAAGAACTGAAGCCACTAGCCAGGAGATCCAGAATATAACACAGACAATGAAACGAGACGGAAAGTTGAAGCACATGAGAGGCATAAAGACTTATGACGGGGATAGCAGCTGTTATGGATCCACAAAGCGTCACAACACTCAGTCGACGCTTCTTCGGTCACATCACCAGTCGCGTCATCAAGAGCAGATCTTAATAGTCAGCACGCCAGCAGCCGTATATTCCTGACAGTACTACTGCACTTCAGTCCAACGGGAGATCCAGATTCAGATTCAGCCAACGATCATTTGTGCTCTCTACCATCACTTAGGACACCACTATGACGAGTGCAACAAGGGACGGAAGCTATGCTTGTTCTGCTAATCGCCTGCCCACCAAGTCAAGGATTGCTCAGAGACCGCTGATCACACTGCCCAAGGATGAACACGAAGAGCACCAGTACCACAGAAGGACTCGCCTCTCCAGATTCAGCAACAGCATGAAGCACTGTCGAAAGGACCAGTCTATGTCAGAACAGTTGAAGAAGATTGAAGTGATCCCAGTTCTGGAAGAATACTGAAGACGGATTGAAGATAGAAGACTCTTTTACATGGTTGGAGAAACCATGGATCGTAATTCGTAATCCAGTTTTTCCTTAGATTCCTCTTGCACCTAGTTTGTTTCTTAAAAACCTCATTGTTTCCTATTTAAGGATTATTAGATTTTATTTCCTCTTCTGAAACCTTGGTCGCTATTCGAGATGTATTTTGAAAGTTTGTTCCATTCTTGTTCATAACTCTGCTCATATTCGAGATTTTTTTCCTGTTCGATAACTTGTTTCCTATGGCGTCGTTTCCTAATTCAAGATTTGGTTCTACTCGAATTTTGTTTCCCATTCAGACCCTGTTGATATTTAAGACTTTTCTTCGGATTACATTCCTATTCAAACTTATGTCATTCAAAACTTTGTTTAAATCTTGCTTCTATTCGAGATTTCATTTTCTATCTTTGAAATTTTGACTCGTTCCCTATGAAATTTTTATTTCTCATTCGTGAATTGTTTTTCGTTCTATTCACGATCTTGTTTGATCTTGCCCCGTATTTTAAGATTTTACTTGTGTCATATCCGCTATTTAGTACCATGTTTTCATATTCATTTTTCATGACTTTGTTTCCTATTATTGGATTCTATTTGAAATTTTGTTTCCTATTTGAACGGTGTACTATTCAAGAATTATTCCTACTCGAAATATCATTTTGAAACCTTGCTTGAACCTTCATTTCTATTGATGCTCGTTTGAGATTCTATTTCCTATTTTTGACTTTATTCGGGAATTGTTCTCTATTTATAATTTTGTTGCTATTGAGATTCGCTTGTTTCATATTTACAATCCAATACATTGTCTCCTATTGGAACCTGTTTTCTAGTCACTATTCTAAACCTTGTTTCCTTGTTGAAATTTTCTATTCAAGATTTTATTTCTTAAATTGAAACTTAGTCTCCTATTTGATACCTTGCTTCAGTTTACACCTTCGAGACTCTGTTATCCTTTCGGAATAACGTCCCATATATGGAATCTTGTTACCATTCCAGATATCAGTTGATATTCCGTCATAATTTGAAACTTCGCCCTGTCTGAAATTTTAAATCTCCATGGTTGCCCTTTTTACTCACTGATTGGATTCCTTGTCGTCTCTTAGTACCTAATAAATCCTTGTATTCTAACGGTCAAGTAACTTCACCATTTCCGTGACTTGGACTACTGAAACTCATTTTGAACGCCTTGAAACTCTTTTAAAATTCCTAGGGATAAAGTCGAGAGACTATTCGATGACCTACTATGGCATGACAGTTGCGCGCTGCAGCCATTAACTGGATTATGGAGACTGAGGGTTCACTGCAGCCAGTAGCGCACTGGCGAGGCAGGAACCTTAAGTTGAAGTGATTTCAGACACCCATAGGTT